>BGPR01047303.1:0-11826 GCA_013235015.1 Araneus ventricosus
CAAATTGGCTCGGAAGTTGCTGTTGATGCAAGGATTGAAAATGCGACTGAAGGTCAGCATCAATAATGATGTTAGTTCCCCATTTTCGTGTTGTTTTTACTATTTCTTATAAATGGACTTCCTCCTTTAGTGAAAAATTGCGTAAGTAAATAATATAGTATTTAAATATTTACTAAATGAGTCGATTGATTTTAGAAAGGGAACTTCTGACATCTAGCAGAGAACTGCTAAGTTAATATTAAAAGGGATCTTCTGCGGAAAAATCTCTTTCTCAGTGGCGTAACTAGGGTGGGGAAGGTAGGGCACGTGCCCTGGGCGCAAAATTAAGGAATCAATTAGTTGAATTTAAAAGAAATGCAGGTTTTTAAGCTCTTATTCCAAATATTATTAAAAATTAAAACAGCTTCACCAAATTGTGGGAAAACCTAAAGGGTAAAGTCTTATTTACAACCGGAAACTATTCAAGCTGCGACAAAATAATAAATAGTATTATTTTACAGACATTTGATGACCAAACGGGTCCCATCTATGAAATCGGAAGCTTGTTTCAAAGGAAGGTACTTCTATAGATCTGTGCTCAGGGGGTGGGAGAGAAGGGAAGATAATTTAAAATCGATTATCAACACAGGGTTTGTCAGACTTTTCCCCGATAAGCAGGATTCATACTGATTTTTATCGCTTCTTCGGGAGTTCGTGACAAATAATTAGCAAAAAAAATGTTATTTCTATTTTCAATCAGTAGAGAGTGAAGAACGGATTCTTTTTTTTTTATTTTGGCATAGTGAAAAAGCACTCGAGCAGCTTTGATAGACTAAGTTTACGATATTATTTTGATATCTTTACATAGTTTTCCAGTACTAAATATTTGCATAATTTGTATGTTGAAAATACGATAGAAGTTTATTTTAAATTTTATTTCGCAAAAACCAGACGCAGTTGTTCCGCCAAACACATATAAAAACAGGCAAAAAGAAGGTTATTATCATTATCATAATAATAATTAATTCTAAGAATGATATCATGCCCAATTATGAAGTTCTTTCAAATATAATGTCGATAAGGTATACATTTTCATTTATTTGAAAAATAAAAATACAAAACGAATATTTTGAAAAATCTTTCTGAAATTAAATTTTACTTAAATCTTTTCGAATTAAAATTACTACTTCAATTTTTCGTGTTGTATTTTAAATTAAAATGTCTAGTTCAAGCTATCGACTCGATAAAGTGTGGAATAATGTTTTTTGCCCATTACCTTCCGCATTTAGAACTCTTATCTCGCCATTTATGTTTCAACAAGCAGATTCACAAATCAGGGTGCCCCCCCCCCGAGTGTGGGGGTTGCGTTGGATCTGAAAAAAAATATTGTACTATTATTAAGCTAAACAACGTATTTTTTCTCATTTATAAACGTATATGAAATTCCTTATGGAGATTTTCGTTAACTTCAGTTTTACACTGATTAGAAAGTGAACGAATCTAAATTTATTAAATTCCATTTTTATAATTGTATTAGAAACTTCGTTGCAAGCAAAACATTAATGTTTATAATTTTTTAGTTATTATTCGTATGTGTGTGGGGTTTCTTTCGATGACTTAAGAGATCTGTAGACATTTCATAATTTTTTTTCAAGTATGAGATAAATGGAATCCATTTTTATTTATATATTTCTAATGCATCAAAAGTTTCATATAAACTACCGTTTGATTTTATTATTTGAGTCCTGTCTAAGTGATTAAAGTTAGACAGCATAAAATTTTCCGAGAAAGTTTAGCAAAATTTCTTTAAAAACCTCTGAATTGTTTTTATAAAATTTATTTTTTATCCATTTTTTTCTTATGATACCTTTTAGATTGATTAAAGACATGTCGGTATATAATGACCATCGTGAAGTTATTTGTGGCGTGTAAATCATATCAACTCAAAAATATTTTATCTATTATTTTTAGGTTTCTTTGCAGCTTTAATGTTTGCACGCCCATACATAAAGTTTCCGAACAAGAAAATCTCACATTACAAAATATAGGGAGGGGGCGCCATTTTGATATTTGCTCTGGGCGCCATTTTGATATTTGCTCTGGGCGCCATTTTGATATTTGCTCTGGGCGCCATTTTGTGTAGATACGCTACTGCTCCTTCTAACGTCGTATGGAAATTTTGATACTTTACTACAACGTAGTTGTGAATGGCAGAAGTCTCGTTTGTACACCAAACGATGTATTTAACGTCATTAAATTAAAATCGAAAATAAAAATATAATTCAGGCCAAGACTGTAGAAGTCCCCTTTTAAAATCAAACGGTTCACATTCACACTTCATCAAGCATCCTGCATAATATTTCTCTTGCTTAAATCATACAATTTTGAAGATTAATGGGATATTATGGAAAAATGTATCTTAGTGAAATGGTTATTAATATCTTCTATCAATTTATATTTTAGTGACAGCAAGCTGGGATTTTATTGATGCTCATCCATTTTTGAAGTATCACTAAGCGTCTGAATGTTTAAACCTTATCATGACACAACCCGATTTCCGTTCTGGTTATCTATTTTGATTATCGTTCAGAATTCTTCGCTTTAATCTGAAAGTAAAAATCAAAATCTGTCGTTTGGTCAAACCTCAGGATCTCATGCTTTGACTCGCAATAGGTTCACTGAATCACTTTTCTGGGCAACTCGGCCAACTTTATCGCTGTTTGTAACGCTTCTCTCAGTTTTACTCACGTTGTATTTCAAAAATTAATTTGTGATGCTTTTTTATTATTCCTTTAAGAAATATTTAAATAAATATTCATTTTCTCCCAGTTAGCAATGATTTCCAGATGGAGGTCCTATATATGAAACCTTCCTTTATAAAATCACGTCTTATCCAAGCATTGACTTCATTTTCCATACAGCCTTGAAATTATGATTCCCAAGGATGAAATGACTCTTTTTGTCTCGATCTTGATGATTCTTTTCTAAAATTATATCGAGTTTTGTAGTAACTAATTGATCATGAAAAGGAGCATATTTTATTCATTTAATTTTTTTAGAGTATTACTATTTGAAACAGCTTTGAGTTATTCATGCAAGAATTACAAGGTTCTTTCAAATTAAACTTTTTTTAGAAATCAGTGTCGCATTTTAGGGTTATTGGAATATAGTACAAAATATCTGGAATTTCCTGCTTAATTTTCCTCGTTTTTAACGCACAATATTTTCGTCAATGTACAAAAAAATTCACAACTATGACTTTAAAATTTCTCAATCATAACTTTCAAATTTCTTTCGGTTTTCCATAATTCTGTGAACACTGCCATGGAATTTCGATCCTGCAGCTATGAATAGGCAGAATAAGAAGAATCCTTTTCCTTGGCCCAATATATGGATGGTTAATAGAACTGATTTATTGAATCACGTTTTCATTTTGTCTATGAAATGGCTAGAATAGCATCCAAAGCAATTAGTCGGGATAATCAAATCGAAACTGTGGAGGTCCAATTAGTCCGATTGATCGGCTCAGGTTCTAATTAGACCGATTAATCTAATCAAACTCTAATAGATTCGCGTACGAACCGCTCTAGGTGGATAAGCTGGAATAGCGTGGCATAAGAAACAACATAAAGCCTTGATATAAAGGTTCTCTCTAAACGTGTGTATTTATTTAGGGTAATATTACGGAGAGAGTGAAAAAAAAACACATTAACGTGATAAATTCGATTTATCGACGCCAATAAAATAAGATCTTTTTAATCCTACATAATTTTTAAAAAGATAATCGCACTTCTACTTTATTTCAAAGGTGAAAACACTTGTTCTTTAACTAATGAGTCGAGCGATTCCCCACTTTTCCTGAACACCAAAAAGCTGCTAAATTAGCAAAAGTTGCGGGAAAATCCGTTTAAAGCTATCTTTTGTTTTGGAAAATTCTCCATTGTCCACGCCGCTTTTAGCGCAAGATTTTAAGAATTGTCATGGATTTGACTTACTTAAAATACCTTCTGACTATTTTAAAATCATTTTTATGCATTAAAAAATATTGAAAATTTCAAATAAAAGAGTTTTGGATCTCAACGACAACAATCTCTTCAAGCTGCGCCGACATCTCCAACCGAATTTTACCATCTGATTGGCACAGTTTAGCCAAATATGGCTCTTGTGCCATTAAAAAATAAACAACCAGCCAACAAACCAAATTTTATATCTGACATAAAACCGAAGCTTTTAATATCATTCTTGTGTTTTCATAGAATTAATAGTTTAACTTAAAAATTAAATTCCACCAAATACTGCTCCTTGATTCATTTGCCTTCAGTCTTAAAAGTCGATATTCGAAATTGAACATGAGCAATTCATTAAGGGTCTATTCCACGAAATAAATTGTTGGTGAACTGTATAATATTTTCCAACTAATGAAAATGATATTAAAGATTACTCTTCTTGATTTATTTCATGGTTATTTATTCTTCTCAAGAGTGTTTTAGTAATGTACAGTTCAAACTCTACGAGGGGGATATTAAACATTTAAATAATTTGTAATTTTATTCAACCATTTAGAGAAACATCGAGAAACAAAGATGTACGACGTTTTATGTGGCTTCTAGTAAATACTTGCATGCCCGTATGGTATCTAAAAATGTGTAGAATATTAAAAAGATTCAGAAATGCGACATCAAAAAGAATGAAAACAGGTTCGATAAGAGAAATGACAAAATTTAAAGAAATATTGCTGGAACGGAATAACGAATGATTCCAAAAAAAAATGTATAAACCCATTCAAGAACTATTATATAAATAATTAACAAAGTAATAAAAATCACTTCCCTCAAATCAATAAATGCAAATGTAGAATCTTGAAATCTATTGTAAACCTTATTATTATTGAATAATACAATGTTTTTTTCATTTCTTAGCTCTAGGACCATACTTTTTCAGGAAAATAATGGCTCATTAATCTTCACAAATACCGCTACTTGGCAACTGATAATCCTTTACTGACAGTGGAACACCATGCGAACCTTTGAAGTAATGCCTATATATGTTAGTAGTTTTATTCAAAACCATATGTTTGGTGCAGCATAGCCAAGTATGACTTTTGCATCAATATACCAAATGAAAGACAACATTTAAAGCATGAAGTAAATTTCATTGGATTTTTCCATAATGAACAATTGCTTCTGATGAGAAATTCCTTTATCTTCAACAATTCTGTTATTATATGTACCTAACTTCACTTATTAATTAAATCCATAATTCTTATTATCCTGCAAAATCTTTAAATTATCAAGAAAAGGCGAGTAGCTTTCTTAAATCTTTTCCTCTTTCGTTTCAATCATAAATTTTAGATTTCTTAACTGGAGAATGAAGCAACACTTTGTTACTTAATTTTCTTTTTTTACTATAGGTCACTTAATATTTTATTTGAAACTTTGCTATAAAAATTCTTTGAAGAGAATGAAGTTAAAAAGTGCTTAAATAGTTAACTTGCCTTACTAAACCAGCACTTGCATAATTTTTTCAGCTCTTTAATTTAAAAATTCCTTTCTCTAGTATTTCAGACAAAATCCAGCGCAGAATAATTAATGTTTATCTTCAAATACTATTTGTTCTTGTTCATAAACTCTTCGTAAGAATGGGTACTTTACATATTAATTGACGTTCAATATAATATATTTGAATCTCGGTGATGAATAAACTGTACACAACTCGTTTCTCTTCCTTCACTTTTGTGCGTAGATTTATCAGTTATGTAAGTTCCAATGTTAATGCACTTTAAAAATAAAATTATTGAATTCTTACTAATTTAAACAAGTAGACATTACCACATGTTGAGCAGCATGTGAAATCTTCAGCTTCTTTTGAATGCTATTTTGTTCTACTGGGTTTAATTTTCGACTGCTCTTCAAATAACGACATGAAAACAGCTTTTATTTCCAGTTCAATAAAATAAAAAGGAAATAAGTTAAAGTTGTTGTTTTCATAAGTGTTAGTTAAATATTATGTTTTTTACTTTGAATTTCGACCCATGCGTATTGGAATATAGACTGCGATATAAAAACAAATCTCAGTGTGACCGTAACTTAGTTTATTTCACTTTTTACTTTCTCGTATACGAAGTATACAAAGAGAAAGTATTGTAATCGTCAAAAAATTCGAACTCGAGATTTTGACGAATCTCCACATATTAGACCTCCCTGAGTCCGAAAAACACAATTTTGGAATTATGTCTGTCTGTCTGTGAACACGATAACTCGAAAACTATTAGAGCTACGGGGATGAAATTTGGTATGTGGTCTTGAAGCATAATTTGTAGGTTTCTATGAAATTTTGGACAAAATTCGTCAAAGGGAAGTCTGTCTATCTGTATGTCCGCTGTCATGTGAACACTATAACTCAAAACCTTGAATAGCTAGATGGATAAAATTTCGTACACGGTTTTATCGTCATGAATGTAGGTCCGTATAAAATTTTGGACCAAATCCGTCAAAGGGTTGACTGTCTGTCGGTCCGTATAATTTACTTTTGAAGAGAATCCATCATCTCCACGCGCATGCGTACTGGAAGAACGGAGAGGAATTTCATTACGGAGTAGCGAATTACGTCAGTTTGTCCTTGAGCCGGTAAGAGAGGAAAATCGTTACGCATCTCTTTGAATTTCATTCTTTGCCTAGATATTTTTCAATCACTATAATGAAAAACCTTCTGATAGTCATTGGATTCTGGGTAACAATAGGTTCGAATTTTTTTATCTACGCTGGGGAAGGGGAAGCGGCACTTTTCTGGGGAAGTATATGACAAAGTTTAGGGGAGAACACTCCCGCTGGTTTTAGAAGAATATACAATCATAAAATCAATTCTGTTGCGTTCTTCATTTTGTCAAAAATAGACAGGGAAACCATAGGCTTCCAAATAAATGAAGTTTATTGAACGAAATTTTAAAGTGATTTAACACGTTGCAGTTTGGACATTTGTAACTCTCTGGTGTAAGAAAACTTCTGCGAGTAGTCATCAATTTTTATTTCACTGTTCATCCCAATTAAGCGAACAGCTCACTGGGAAATAAACTCGATAGCGAAATTATCGGGTTCACCTAATTAAGGCTAGCGTATTCAGAAGCAAACTTTCAATTATCTTCCTCGGAATTCTTACTATTTCTTTCGACATAACGGTCGATACAAGAGACTTTTCCAATGATAGATTGCGCGAAAACAATGTTCCACGCGTTCAATGTGTCATGGATTTAGACGTGTTTAATTTTACACGGACTTTGTTTGCTTCATTGCTAATTAATGGAAATTGTTTGCTCTTAAACTTAAATGGCGTATTAGTGTCGGAAGAAGTTGAATCAAAATTATTTAGAATACAAATAGTCATTCGGTGGTTTTTTTTGTGAGGTACTTAATAAACATAATGCATTTCTTTTTCGCCTCACTTTAAAGTTCCAATTAATAGCATCAAGTTAAATTTCAGTTCTGTTAATTTTTTTAAAGATTTTTCTTATTATATTCTCATAATAGAAAAATGTTTTTCAAGTAAGCGAGATGAAAAAGAAAAGGAAAAAAAGGAGCATCTGAAATTTATTGAATTCTTAATAAGTTCTGAATTTTTCAACTCTGAAACCTGTAAGACATGTTAATGAAAATTACTAATATAATAGCCCAGATTTCTCGGTAACGCTTTGACGTCACCAACAATAAAATTCGAGCCACAGCACTGCGAGACGTTAAACAGCATTATTTCATTGTTAGAGAACCTAAATTTCAGTCATTTTAAATTTAAAACAGTAATTGTCTTTCTAATTTCAAATTTAATAGCTCTAATATAGTGAAATAAAATTTTCTATCGATTGATATAAAGTTTATCTCGCTATGATCAATAGTTCCGGAGAAATTTTAAACTATATTAATCCTATATTTCATATTAATTTCCGTTTTTTAATAGAAAATAGTAAATTACATCAGTAGTATATAATGCGCGTGATATAGTCTGGACGCCACGATGCACGATGGATTTCACGGATGGATACTACGATGGATTTTTTGGATGCCACGATGACTCTTTGAATAAAGAAAAATATAAATAATATGTAAATAAAAAAATTCCTTTCATAATACATATGTCTATTTTATTTGTTTTCAATCAATGTTAAACATTTCTCTCCATGACGGGGGATTTTTTAGTTTCTTAATAATTGCACTTAACCTATACCCAATTACAAACTAATTCTTATAATCACCCTCTTGAAAATTGATATTTTACGATACAAATACGTACGCGCGACCTTTCATCTTGGCATGGTGGGCGTGTCTGCTGGAAGTTTGAACAGCGACAGAACTTGTCCTGGGTGGTATCATTGAGTGAGGCGGGACTTGGGGGATAGAATGGAAAAAGTTTGTGGCGCCCGCGAGAGGGCGTCTCCTTCTATAAGAATTAAAGTGAAATGATTTCTTATCATCCTGTATTTAAGCCCCATCTAACCCAGCGATAATAGATAGACAACGAGTAGTTCATTTTGAATTCTTTAACTGACAGCGCCAGTCTTCGGATGCTATCAATGTTCCAGTTCGGTGACTCGGCTTCCTGCGGCTGCTGAAGTGTTTCGGTACTCTGTTCCAGTTTTCCTGCTTTCCGGACAAATTTTTTTAACTAAAAGAAAAAAATTCTACGACTTCTCTAGCAGCGGGAGCCGGAACCTAGTATCTTCACTAGCTCATTGAATGTAGGAATCTACGTTTTTTAATTACTCAAATGAAGCAGGAGAAATTGTGCTCGCGATGCCTGCGGCATCTGAAATAGGCAACGGGCAATTCTTTTTAACTTTAATAAAAACATCCTGTGGCTTTGCTAGCAGGGGGAGCCGGAACCTAGTAGCTTCTTCAGCTCATTGAATGTTAGAATATTGAAAAATTAGAAAACAACACAGGCATATCAAAGAATGTAAAGAAATATGATGCATTTGCCCCTAGTAGCTTCGCTATTAGTTGCAAATGTTTTCCCGAACAAGAAATAGCAAATAATTAATATATTTACTTAGTTCTAATATTTGCAATTGGGAAGAAACGCTCTAGATTTAACAAAAAGAAAGAATAGAATAATGCGATGATTTAAAGAAACCACCACCAAATTCCAAAATATGAACAAGCTACTTCATAAAATTTAACGCAAGCGAATTTTATTATATTCCTAAATCAATAACAATCGCTCAATTACATTATCCGAGAAATATAAAATCATTAAATAAATCAAAACTCTATTTAAAATTAAAATTTTAAATTTTAAGCCCAACTTGAGGATGTTTCATGAGAGGCAAGCTACTCGGTTGAAAATTATCACACTGACCAAATTTCATTAATAATTATACAGGCTAATGTGATTAACCGATGCCCATAATTAACCGGTTAATGTGAGAAATTTTTGTAAATTATCTACTTTAACTGGCTTACTTGGTTATTATGCATAATCTACGGTTATTATGAATAATAATCGATTATGTACATTGACCGTAACATATAAATATGTCCTCTAAATACATATATTATAATTTTTTAAATTTTAATTATGAAATTGTAGATTTAATTTTCCCGATTTCCCTGCCAATTTTTACTCAGACTTGCATCTCTCCATAGTGGTCTAATGGTGTGCCGGGAAAGCAAAAAATGATGACGCTTTTTGTACTAAAGTTAAACGCTTATAGCTCCGCAATCAAATAACATAGAGAGTTGGTTTTAGTTTCATTTAACAGAGAAAGGTGGACATTGAAGATTGCAAAAGGAATTTTAGAATTTGGAATTTCGGTTTAGTCACAATCGAGATGCAAATTTGGTGAAAATAACGAAAAATCTTGATGATGTCACAGCGACCGATGCGCGCGAACGCAAGCTAAGATAATTCATTCATCGATCGCGCGAAATATTACTCAAGAATTGTTGAATTGCATCGAATTTCGTGCTAAAGTTAAACGCTTATAGCTCCGCAACCAAATAACATAGAGAGTTGGTTTTAGTTTCATTTAACAGAGAAAGGTAGACATTGAAGATTATAAAAAAATTTAGAATTTGTAATTACGGTTTAATCACAGTCGAGTTTCAAAGTTGGTGAAAGTCACGAAGAATTTTACATAGATAGCGTCACATAGTCACACTAAACTAATAGTTACAGTAACTAATAACTAATACTAGTGAATAATAGTCACTATGGACTACAGAGCTAATAGTCACACTTTAGTCACAGTTGAGTAAGGTAAGTAAGTCTACGCCCCTCAATCCCAGCGGCCGTTTCGCAGAGATAGCCTCCCGTCGATTTTTTTTTTAATTTTTGCTTAAAAAAATAGTATACTCCTCGTATGACGTTTCCATGAAATCTAAATTAATTTGCCAAAAGGAAAACGACTGTTTGAATCAGACGTTTATTAGGGTCCATCACATAAATTTCTGTGGACATAAATTTTTGAGAGAAAAAAGAAATGATTTGCAGTTCAGCCAGTTTCCAATAAGGCTCTGCATCGTCTAAATCGAGCACTCCGGTCTATTTCACTGCCATAGAAATGAGTGGAAAAACGTCAATATTTTAGAGCCGCATCTTAAAAGGAAGTGCATCAAGTTACTCCGAATGACTAAAATTTCTCCAAAATTTATTTCGTTATTTTTCCTGGTATATTCATATCCCAGACGGAATCTTCTTTCCCCAAAAAGTTAAAACCAGATGATAGGCAGAAGGTTAAATCATATTTTCTTAGAATATTATGCACTGATTATGTTGATTCTTTCTGAAAAATGATTTATCTTGAATTTCATTTCATTTTAATAACTAATATTAACTTATATCTGCATTCAATCCAATTGAAGAGAAGTTTTCCATGTGGATTCCAAACGACGAAACTTATTTAATAGTATATTATTCTACGAGATATTAAAATAAACATCAAAAGAAAGTTAATCTTCTTTTCAAAAACGCAAGCTACGCACAATAATTCAAATTCGAATTAAAAAGGGAAACAAATAAAATAATTCTAAATTGAAAAGGACGCCGACTTATAATCAAATACATGATTAGTGATTGTGTATGCATAGTTCGACCACTCATTTTTACAAAATGTAGCCGTAGTCTCCCTCCTAATAATATTGATACTAAAATTAAAATCTCGAAGGAAATTTGATTATGATAGTTTTCTGGGGCGCGCTCTTAATTATAAACCAGAAATCTCAGAAATTTTCATTTTGTTTCGTGGAAGGGTTATGTAAGCAACATCACACTAATTGTATTGCCTATATTTAAAATAAACTTTAATCTGATTTATTCAGCAACTTTTAAAATATCTAGATTAAATTTCGGATTCAAATATTTCTAGGATGTAATAATTAGCCTTCTGAATGTCCTAATTTTTTATTCTTATATTAGTAAATGCAAAATTTTCATTCACAAAAAATTGTACACATATACAGGGTGATTATAATTAAGATTACGAATTTAAAAATCTTTAAATTAATAACTACTGGCCAGAATAAACTTACATTTAAATACATTTGAAGCCATGTAATTTTATTTGGTGTAAGAAAAAAAATTGAAAACGGTGGACAGCATTTGTCTTTGGAAAATCGCAGATGTTTGTTTCGGGACTTTCTTTTCGGGATTTTATCAAGAATGCTGTAGCTGTTCACATGTGCTACTGTTTTCTTACACTCAAATTGTCATTTCCCCCATCAGACAATTTCCTCCATTCGACTAACAACATTCCCGCGTTAGGCGAGTTTGTGTGAGACATTTCTGCCTGAAGCCAATGGCGTGCATTCAACCGAAGCAAGTGAAGCAGTGCTTCATTAAGCAATTTGTTTTCTCAGATAC
>BGPR01047304.1:0-11826 GCA_013235015.1 Araneus ventricosus
ACAGATTGATTGAAAACAAAATTCGCAACTTTCCCGCGTAAAAGAAAAACAGTAAAAAATAAACTAGAAACCAGATTTGCAATCAGATCTTTACTGGACTACTAGAGCCATCTGTTAGAAGCATTGCAAACTAATCAAGCAAAAAGATCGGGAGAATCAGAGGATTAGAGCAGAAAAATACGTCGCCCGAGCGGCGTTCGGGCAAAACAGGAAAGTCCCACTTCCAAGCGCCCGAGCGCCGTTCGGGCAAAACTGGGAAGTGGTTAAACTTAAATGTGGTATTTTTAACCACAGTCTTTATCTATATAGTTGCATTTTTCAAAATCCTCATCGAGAATGTCACCTTTTAAAAAACCATCCATTACATTTCAGTTCCAGTAGTGTTGTCCAATTTCCGCTGAAATTGGCTGTAAGTAAATACTTCATGTCCTCGGGTTTCCCTCTGTTCATCACAGGAAGTGTAGAGAGAAATGTTTGATCGCCTTCTCACTTTCAGTTTTTACTCAGCTTCTAAACTCCTGACCAGAATCAAATCTGTAGTGAGAGGAGTATCCAATTTAGGAACTGACTTAACCCTATCGACTCTGGTATCTCTTTATAAAAATGTTCACACTAAAACAGGAGTTTGTTTGACCAGGACTTTCACACCAGGGACTTTGCTGTAAACATCAGGAGGCTTTTTAAAGTTGTATACTTGTCAACCTTCTCCTAGCCGATGAACAGTTCTGAAGTCTTCAAAAATCCTGTTTACTCTTCTTTGTTTATAACAATATCAAAGTTTTTTGATGAATTTTCGATTTGACAGAAAGCTCCATCTGCAGACAAAAGACTTATGACTACAAAAGGGGAATCTTATCTGGATTTCCTTTACATTTTCAGGGGCCTTGGTTATAAGCCAATAACATTCTAGCTGTAATGGTTGTTATACCCGAATTAAAAAAGGATTCTATCTAATAAATATACATAAAATATTGAAATAAATTACAAAGGCTTCAGATGAGACATTGGAAAATTTTGAATGAGGAATAATCTTCTTTCTAAGTACATTCGACATTGGAGTGGTGCAAAGCAAAAGTAATGTCACCTTTTATTCCCTAACTGTCATCCGAAACTACTGAAAAATTCAAAATGATATCTAGTGAAGGAAAAGCAAACTAGAACAAGATTTTTAGCATTTTCAGATCTCTTGAAGGTAGCTTGGATGTTAAATTTTGAAGGGAAAAAAAAAGCCAACTTAGATACAATAGGATGATGGATATGTTCATTTTTGTTACAAATATATTGTAAAATTATGAATTTCTTTTTAAAAGTGGATATGTTTAGTTAGATAAAAAAAAATTAAGAACTTTAGGGAGCTCCACAAAGGAAAAAAATAAATTTTCTGACAAAATGAGACTGTACCATTGTAGTCAGGTGCTAAGATTACAAAATTGTAGAAAAACACAATTCAGAAAACAGTGGATATGCTCACGCTTGTTAAAAAGCTCCTCCACTGCATTCATGAACACTTTATACAAAATAATCAGCAGTAAAACATTTATATTAAAAACTAGCAAGAATCACATACAGCTGAAAAATATATGCTTTCTCAAGAACAGACTTTTAAGGGGAGCAGCAAAAGAAACATCAGAAAAAGATTAGGGTAAAATACTCAAATGACATAAAAACAATTTCACAGCAAAATAATATATACATACTTTACTTTGAAAGCAATCTAAATAATTTACAAAATATGAAAATATATTTAGAAAGTATTTGGATAAAGATATGAAAATCATTAATATTCACAATATGAAATATTTAATTAAATATCTACAGAATAATTATTATTATAATGAACTTGAAAACATATTTGACATATCTTTAAAATCCTATTTCGAGTACATGCTCATGTCTATACTTTAAAACTGAATCTAATATTGATATCACACACAAAAAACCCCTCGAAAATGATGAAAATTCTTTATATTGTACAAAACTGATTATTTTGAAGGACTAAATAAGTTCTAGATGAAACAGAATGCAACGTATATAAAAATTTTATTCATTATTTTGAATAAATATTACATTTTTTTAAAAGAAGCATGATGAGAAGTATTCTTCAAGTATTTCAAGAGATAACTTTCCATTTATCCAGAATAATGCAATCGTATATAAAATGCAAGTACCAAAAAGAGAGGCAAGTACATTAAATGTGGATCACGAGTCTGAGCATGTGGAACACTAAATGAAAGTTCAAAAGCATGCTGAACAAGAAGCAAAAATGATTTCATTGAAATTTTAATTTCTTGAATGTTAGAAATTAATATTCCAACAGATATAACCAGTACATTCTCTATTAACAAAAAGAAAAATACAGAAATAAAAGTTTCATTTAGATATTTTGAAGCGATATAAATGATTAACTGGATCATTCTGGCCACTGAAAATAAGTTGCAGCTTAATTACGCTGAAGTATATAAGAAATATAATAAAGTAAATTTCATTTATAAAAAAATTAACTTATAGGGGAACTTAAATGAACTTAAATTAATTATAAACTTTGCAATTTTAAACAATGCATTTAAATTCATTTGAAATCATCAGACTGACTAATACACCTTTCAGCCACCTAATTAAACTGAAAAAAATAAAAACAAGAAAAATTACCTGCATTGTGACTAATCTATCATCTACTACAATTTCCTTAGTAAGGAAATCAGCTCCAATAGTAGCCTTGTATTGATTAGTAAATCTTTTATTTACATATTGATTCATAAGGGATGTTTTGCCAACACTGAAAAAAAAATTTAATCCATTTTAAAAAAATAAATAAATTTTCATTGCAAATGAGTTAAGCAAGTTAAATTACACTTCAAATCAACTTACCCACTATCTCCTAGTATGATGACTTTTAACAGAGCCTTTTTTCTTGCAGCCATTTTTCAATACTACAGAAAAAGGGAAATACAGGAAAATTAACATGAAAATCTAGTTTTCAGAAAAACTAAAGATCATTAATAATGAAATTAAATATATTCATTCAAGGCACTCAGTGAGACCTGAAATCAATGTGAAATGCCATAAAAATAGATTTCAAAGACAAGAAAATTCAGAAAAATAACTTATTAGAAATCTCTAAGCTGGTAAAAACAATTAAAAGTTTGGAAAGAATTATATAATTCTTTGAAGTCGAGTAGTTTTATTAAGTACAAAAGAAATTAGCCACTTTCTCTCTACACTACTTTAAGCAGTAAGTTAACTCAATGTAATTCAGTCCTATTTTCCTCACAAAGTGTGATAGTTGTCCTGAATACAACAGGGTAAAATAAAATATCTCAAAAGAAAATTAAATTTAACATAAGAAATTTGTTTTAAAGAGAAATATGAAATGTTTTTTACAGAACAATTATAAAGATTTAATCAGTAAAAATCCTGAAAATGCTATTTTTTGATGCAACAGGATAGGTCCGAAAAAATAATAAGGTTCTAAAATCACTATTGCTAAAAACATCCAGTAATAAACACCAAAAGAAATATTCCCATTAATTTAAGGGCTCTATTGCAATAAAAACAAAACTATATTATCTAATACAGGGTTTTCCCCCTCAATTTTTAAAGTAGAGAAATCAATCCTACACTTGCTGTAAAGTAATGAATTTCTGAAAAATATTGTATTAAAAGGCAGAAAAGAAATTGCTATGGCTTTGGAATCAAAATAAATGAAACTTTTTGCATTACAAATCTAACTGGTATTGAAAGGGATATTCTTGCCAAATTTTCATTTCTATAAACAAAACAAAAAAAAAAATCGACGAATAATTTTGTGTAATTTAGATATAGAATAAAATTTGGATAAAATATCTTTAAAAAATATTGAACCTGCTGAGGCTGTTTTAATAAATAATATTTAACCATATACATAGCGATAGGCAACACACAAAGTCCGATTTCAAAGCATGTTTCCTGCTCAACAATGCATTATTAAATATTCATTACGATAATTAAAGTTTAATTTTAAAGTTGTTTAATATTTAAAACGAAAAATTTCATTTCGTTTTCTAATATTTTACTTACAGATAAGGATGTTGAAAATGAGTCTTCAATCTTATAGTATTTCCTAACACGATTTTAATTAAGTAACTACGCTAGAAATAGAAAGCTTGTAATCTATAATATGTAAATACATTTCAAGTATAAGAATACAGAGAAGCGCAGTAAACAACACATGACCATGGTGAACATCATGTGACATATGGTTGCATTTTTTTATACATGAATTTTCCTCAACATACACAGAAATATAATGACCCGTAAATTTCACTTATAGTTTTATGAACTTACAAGAAATTGACGAGAAGGTTTTTACTCCAAACTACTTTATTTTATGTAAATGTTCCACCGTTTCCGAAGGGCATACGCGAATATTTTGACAAGAGCACAATTTTTTTTTCAGGTGCTTGCTCTACATGAATGCAACCTAAACAATACATAACACGCCAAATGTAGTAACCCTAAAAGTTAAAACTTCTATGATACAAGCCTTAAGGGAAATTAGTAATTAGAATTAGACATCAGAAAGTGTCGACACATGAAACTTAAATCAAAAGCTAATTTTTAACAAATTCAATGATAGCAAAAGGTACAAATATCATAAATGTAAATTTTCAGAAATTTGAGTTTTGTCCAAGGGTATTTTTTTAGGTATTCATAGCGATAGGAGGGATTCCATAAGAGCATAAATAAAAAATAAAGCAGAATTATTATAATCAATTGAATTGAAAAACCCGAATTCAAACCCAAGATAATTAAATTATTTATTAATCAGAGAGTATTTTTTTCATTCTATTTAAATACAAAATAGATGTGAGTTATATTGTAACGTAAATTTAAACGTTATTTCGAACTGTTCTTTTCTTTAAGAGCGATATAGTTTAAAATGCATAGCTCTTTTTTAAAAAATAATAATTTGAGGTAAAACCAGCATCAAAATATTCTATCGAATTATGGACAGTGAAATTATAAATGAAATGAAGTAAAAATAAGGATAGTATTCTGAAACGCACAGAGAAAAGTACGAGCCAAATCGCGGGTCCGGAACACGAAATCTTGCTTTGAATTAATGATAAATGTTTTATAATAGTTATATTTCTTTATAATTATTGCAGATTTGTTGTTTTCAGTTATTCATACTTTTCAAGATGCCTCGTATAATGATTAAAGGAGGTGTTTGGAGGAACACTGAGGTAAAATCCTGCTATCAATCATCAAAGTTATTTGAATACCTTTGAAAGTGTTTGTGAATTTTATGTTGAATGGGAATTGATTCCTGATGGCATTATTCTTTGCTATTTATTTAATCGTATTTTTTAAATGATTCTCCGAAGTATTGTTTAAACGGTTGAAAGAGACAGTTAAAGTAACTATGATAAAAAAAAAAAATTAAAAACTGACCAAATACTTTTGGGAGGTAATAAATGAGAACCATTTGAGTTTTTAAACTTTTGTGTAGTTTGTTCAGACGTAATGAATAGCTGCTTCTAATGTCATTTCTGTAAGAAAAAAAAAAAAAAAGAGGATTTGTTTTGCATTAACATAATCGTTGTTGACAACAGTGGTTACTAGATTACACTCTTGTATTTGAATTTTCAATTGCTTTGCTTCTGAATAACTTTATTGTATTCCCAAAAATTAGATTCTTAAGTAAACAGAAAATTAATTTATTTTATAATTTGACTTTTTTTTATGTAGGTAATATAATGACCATTTAATGGGAATTTTTTGCATGTGGTTCATAAAAACAGTTAAAAAGATTTAAGTAAAAAGTTTTCTTGCATGTTTTGCACCACCTTGCAGGTGTGCGTAATTGTTTATATATTGAACTTGTGTTTATAGTTTTCAGTATTTTTAATCTTATATTACTTGCATCGTCAAAGCTTATTAGATTGGTGATAGATGTCAAGCGGAAGTTATTCTTTAAAAAAAAAATTAAAAATATATATATGAACAGAGGCTAATAATTATTTCAGTTATAGGCAAATATATGGTTAATTTTTACTTCATCACAATTATTAGCAGATAGTTGATACTGTCTCTAAAAGTTTTATTTTCCATCGGATGAGACTATGGAAGATTGTTATTTCTGTTTTGAGTAAAATTTTTAGAATTCAGATTCATTCATATAGCAAAGGGCAAAAGGTTACGAGTTATTGATGCCATAGTAAAGAGTTAAATTGTTCAATTTTGCTGTTATATGAAGAAATGTGTTGAAGAGATGCAGGCCTTTTTTTTTGCATTGATAATATTCACTTTTGCTATGCTACTAGTTGGTTTTAAAAAATTGGTTGACTGCTTAGAAAAATTTCAAAAACTATTAAAATGCATATAGATTTAACAATTTTTGATAATAAACTTAAATGTCGTATTTATAATGATTCTATAAAGGATTTTTTTTTTTCAAAAACTACCAGAAAGATGTTTCTTTCTGTAGTGTAGAAATTATCAGTGACCATAACATTTGCCAAAAATGTCATTAAATGATTTTAACTTTTAATCTAGATATTAAAGTATTTATACATGCATATTGCATGTAGTTGTTGGTATTTTTGTTATACATTTTGGCTGTGTTTCTATGGAAGGAAATGTGCCAATTTTTAAAAATTTTGAATAGTGGAAAACATTTTTATGGAGAAAATGTATATGGTGTGGATAGCTTTATTTGTGATTGATTTGATGATGCTTTTTTTCCCAATTTTCCTTTTGAAATAACTAGGGGGCTCCACCCCCTGCTCTCTAAAGCTCTCCAACCCCCAGGAGGATTGCTACGCAAACCCTGCTCACTTCGCTCGCTACAGTGAAAACACTGCATGTCCTAGCACAGTTGTTGTAAAATCTTTATATATATTTTAAACCCCTGCTCGTTTCCCCTTGCCACTCCCCAAGAATCACGTTTGATTCTTCAGGATCTCGACGTGATCCTGACTTGCTTTGCTCGCTTGTCATACAGTTATGCGTTTCTGCTAGTATTAGGAAATTTAAGTTCATTGATTACTAAAAGTAAATTTAAATTATTTGAAATTGCACGAACTCCTAAAAAGAAGAACTCCTAAGAAATCTGGATGCTAATATTTATAATTCAAAGATGATTAAAAATCAAAATTATTTTCATCAATCGGAAATCAGTCATTTAAAACTTCTTGGCATACACTTTTGACTATTTCTTCAACAGTTTATTTCAACATAACTTCATTCCACCAAAATTTAAAGTTTAAAACTGATAAAATAGCCTTTTTCCAAATCTTCAACAATTTTTTTTTTAATTTCTTTTTCTACTAAAATTTCAAATATGCCCTCTATACAATTAAATGTAGTTCAGAAAAGCTTCCCCACATGTATAGATGCTTATTCCAATAATTATTTAGTCAAGAAAGATATAAAGTTTTACTCGGTGTAGTCATTTGTGTTTTAAATCTCAGAAAATTCTAGTTGTCGTAGAATGATGTAACTCATCTCACAGCCTTTTTGCTAAAAGAGGACAGTTTAAAGAAAATAGTGGCTTGAAACATGTTCATGTTAATTATTCAAAATTAATGCCCATAATAATTATTGACCCATAGCATTTTAAAATTGATTAGATAGCCTTTTTCAAACATCGTTTTGTCCAGCAAAATCTTAAACATGCACTTTTTTGAGCAAAATGTTGCTTCCGTATATGTAAACACAATCACTCCAATTATTATGAAGTGAAGGAAGGTACACTATTTTTCTCTGGGTAGTTATTTATGTATTTTAAAACAGAAAATTTGAGTTGTCGAGAGATGAATAAACCAATTTTTCAGAAACTTTTAGCTAAAAAGGACATTCAGTATTAAGCACACGTTCATTCATTTGTCTATTCCAAACTGTATGATGCAAACTTATTTAATTTAAACGATCTAACTCAAAAAAAATTCTATTGTTTCAGACTTCAAACCAATTCAGGAGTTCTGCCGATTCAAACGTAAACAAACCAAACTTGCGAGCTGTTGCCAAATGGCGATTATCAAATTCGGCCCGATTTTGTGTCCACATAAACATTTTATATATATAGATTGTAGTATAATATATATAAATAGAATTTTTGGAAGATTGTAAAAAAATACAGTGATACTTCATCGATAATCAGTACTTTATCGATGAAATCTGAAACCAACAAAAACTGAGGCAACTATTTCCATTTAAATCAATGTATATCCAATTAATTCCTTTGCTATCCTCCAAAATATATAACAAAAATGCATTTTATATAGAATAAATATAGTGTTTAATATTATAAACAATTATTAGAAATTAATATAAACTGAATGTAAAACTGCTAAACACTCTAAGAGTTTCTAAATATTATACCAGGAAGGACTTCACTTTATAATCACCCCTAACATTACCACACATAATAGGCTTACGTCCTGGCAGTGCCTTTTCCTCCTGCGAGATGAACAACCTCTTTTGGCATTTTTTTCCGAAAGAGGCCAGTTTCATCACAGTTTGACTTGTTATCTGATGAATCCTTCTGCCTCTGCATAATATTCGGTTTTGGACACGCATTTTTCAGCCTAGTCTTGCTTCAGCCTAAACTTGTGCTTTCACCGTTTGTTTTCTGAAAATTAGCAGCAGGGTCTTGCATGTGGATGAAATCCAAGACAAATTTTTTTGCAGAAACAATTGACAAAAACCAAAACTGATGATAACTGAAAGCAACGAAAACGGAGGTATTACTGTACTTATGCCCAGTGGCAGAATACTTTTCATTAGTCTGCAACGGAGGTTGGATCTCTTAAAAATAGTCTGCAGAATAGTGCGCGACTATAAATATTCTGCTTCCTTTTTTAAAAATACTTATATCAACTTACAAACTATTAAAATACAACAAATATAAATTAAAAACCATGTAACATCTTTATTATTTGTATAATATAATTGTATAAATTAATAAACAAAAGCATATGAAGATTAATCTTTTCTTTGGGCAGATAATTAACTAAAATGAAATATCAAGTTGTTTCAGAAGTAATATTAAGCATACTATACAAATACCTATGCAGAAAATTATATTTAGGCACTTTTCCGTTTTAAACACAGCACTTGGTGTCTTCCTGTTTTGGAGAATTTTTCAAAACAATACATCACTAGCTCTTATAAATGAAATATTCTTCAATATGTTAGATGTTATTTAAAAATTCATGCCTCCTGTTTATTGTAAAAAAATTAAGTATGTCAAAAATGTCTTTCTTGTATGTTTTAAATTTAAAATGCAATAACTAATTGCTTTTTTTACGAAACAAAAACTTTGAAACTTATTAGCACATTTATCCTGATATGCATTTTAATGGTTTGTATGCAAACTGATAAATTGTTCTGCAATTATGCATATATAAGATTTCATAGTATCATTGTTTATTATTTAAAACCAAGGAAGAACAAAGCTGTCTTCCTCTAAAATTCTTGATACAACTTTTGATTTTATGGAATTTTGCATTTGCACATATGTAGATACATTTTGAAAGTGTGTATAATAATGAATTCCATATTTCTTAACTAATGCTTAGAACGTTTAAAACTGGGGCAATATTGGCTTGAACTCTGTTCCTCGTCTTTATCAATTTCAGAATTTGTTCTTTTTTTGCTCCAGTTTTTAAAAAATGATTGATTTGCAGCCGTAGAGATCGATCAAAACTTCGGAGTTTATTTTCATGCTGGCGTAAATAATGCTGCTTTAAGTTTTTTCGTAATAATGTAGAATCACAATCAAAACAATGAATTTTATCTATATACGCAGCCATCTCAAAGTAAAACCCACGTGTTATTTCCAGAAACGTATAGGAATGAAACGCGTAGAAAACATCTACTGTGACCAATACCGATACGAGGCACTTAGCGTACTTCAAGGTTAAAAGCCCATACAGTATAGCGAAGAAAGAGGGGGGGGGGGGGCGATGATTGCGCGAGGGCAAGAAGATTGCTTATTTTAGCAATGTGAGTTATATAATAATTGCTAAGTTCTTTAGAAAGTGTGATTATTAACTTCGATATTTTTCATGATGGGATTTATTTTATGAGCACATGATGAACTTTATTACAAAATAGTCTGCAGACGCTGTCCAAAATCTGCGACATACGACGCAGCGTCACGGTGTTTCTGCCACTGGGTACTTATGTACAATATTGTGTTTCGTTTGCTCCTTATTCGTTGCTTGGTATAATCTTGAGTTTTCCAACTGTTAAGTGTCAATAATGAATTTTTAATTATCACGAGGGTTTACATAGTTTATTTTCCTGCAGTTTTTCCTATCAGGAGGTTTATTTTAGTTTTTTTTATCTTGAATTTTCCAACTGTTAACTGTCAATAATGAATTTTTAATTATCACGTGTGTTTTCACAGTTTATTTTCCTGCAGTTTACTATCAAAAGCTTTATTTTAGATTATGCCTTTTTTGATTAATATTTTTAGAAAAGGTATTTCAAATAGCGTATTCCCTTTTTTATCCTATTAAAAATGGAATGTTATCCTATAAAACTTAATCTTATTCTTACACCAATCTTTTAAGTGATTAAAAAATTAGTGTTCATTCATGTGTAACTTTATTGATGAAGTACAAAAATATTTGACATGAAATAAAAAGGCAGAATTATTAGCAAATGTAAGCAGGAAAATATGTTTGCAAACCCTGAAATTCTTAGGGAAGAGATAATTTCTGGGCTATAATTAATTTCCATCTGAAGACGGGCTCTCTTCTGTGTCAGTCATATGTATAGTATTAAATGTTTGTACCCAATTGTTTTATTTCTTTTACAGGATGAAATTTTGAAAGCTGCTGTGATGAAATATGGTAAAAATCAGTGGTCAAGAATTGCCTCCTTACTTCATAGGAAATCTGCAAAACAATGTAAAGCAAGATGGTAATAAAAATTTCCTGTATTCTCAAATTTTCAAAAAGAGGCTAAATAAATCCAGGTTGTAAATGTATCTAGAACTTGATACTATTTTTGTTGATTTTAGTTTGAATATTTTGTGTTACCGTAATTAAAATAAATTTACTCATCATAAAGTGCTTTCTGTTGGAGTCAAAAGTTCAATTTGTTTCTTTTTTGTTCTTTTGTATGAATAAACTGACATAAAAGCTATATCATTTTAGTCATGCTGTCATTTAGCACTAAGAAGAGCACTGGTCATGACTTGAAATCCCAACAAGATATACTAATAAATTAAACAAGAACTATTTTTCTATTTTAAAAGTAAATGAGAAATAGCAAATAATATTTTATATTTCTTTTTTCCAGAATTATTTAGGAAACCTCTTCTTGCTGTCATTTAGTTGTGCTTTTCATGTATTCTTTATTCAAGAGAAAAGTTTAATTCAGTTGCTATTATGAGGTTTTATAGGAATGCTATTTAAATTTTATTAAATTTGCATTTTTTAGCAGTCTTTGTGATGAGTTGCACTGGTCCAAAAGCAGATTTTATTAAGTTGCACTAGGTTTCTTAAACTTTCTCAACCCCCTTTTAGATTGGGGTGGGTGAATTCAAAATCCTATTTTTGCCAGAAAAATTTTATTGCAATCCTGGACAACGCATATCGTAACAAAAAAATTTAATTAAATGTAGTTATTTATCAAATTTTAATAGAATCTGTTTGACTAACTATTTTTATCTACAGTTTTTGAAAAATACTTGTAATACCTTTTAAAGTAGAGCAGTTAACACTATGAAATAAAACTTGGTGTAGCATTTTGATTTATTAATTTTTTATTACTAATACTGTGTGCACTGTCCCTCCTGTGTGCCTACAGAGGCTGAACCCTTTCAGATTG
>BGPR01047305.1:0-11826 GCA_013235015.1 Araneus ventricosus
GACATGTATTACCATCATTAATATATAATTTCAATTGAAATGTTCCAGCTAGTAAAGTCAATTTTATGACAGTCGTTGGATGATTAATTTTATAGCTTTAAACTTAATTCTCAGTGGATGAAATGGCCGGAAGAACATTCAACTACGTCAGCAGTCACGCTGGCCTCAACTGGATATTGTACTTCATTTGAAATTGGGGTTCCTGCATTGGATTAGCTGTAGAAATGGTGGCAGCATTATATCCACAGAATGTCGATTTAAGCGTGCCTTGGTACTAGTATCTGTTCTTCATGTCTGATATAAATGATGTGATAATAAGAACAAAGTTTTGCTTGAATAGCTTATGTCGCCCCTGATTACTAGAAGGTCCTTTTAGTATTATCTGGAAGACTAGTTATTTGTCAAGATTGTTATACTTATTGTATTTAAAAGTCCATTTTTGGGTTTATAGATGATCATTACAAATAATACATCTGTTTGAATTTAATGTTTGAAACTGTCCATTGGTAAAGAGCCACTGTAAGTTAGATATCCTAAAATTTCCAAATTTTGTAAGTCTCACACAATTTTGATGGAGCAACAAAATTACCTATAAACTTACTAGACAGGTTAGTTCCCATAATTTTAAAAACAACTAATGGCATGCTTTCATTCTGTCAGGTAAAAAAATGAAATTTATCAAAGAAGCAATACATGTAGAGGAACCATCTCTATCAAATTTTGTTCCAGAAATCTGATTTATTTCAATATTAACAACAGTTGGTTTTAAAACTAGGTAAGTAAATAGAACTGAAATGTGGGAAGGGAATTTATCACATTAGAATTCAAAAAAGACTGCAAATGTAGGAAATATATTAGTATTTGAGTTAGTTTATCTTATAAATTAGTATCTTGTGTCTAGCATTATTTCGTAATAAATAAAATGAGTAATTTTTTTAAAAAAACTTAGTATCTGTCTATAAAATGCATAAGTTCTATTAATGAGCTTTATGATTTTACATTGAAGAAGATAATGAAAGAAGATATATTGGCACTTTCTCTTAGGTTTCAAATCTTTTGCAAAAAAATATATTATTAGGACGTAATTATAGATTTAATTATGTGTAATTATGGAATAGTTATTCTTGGCTACTCATGCAAAGAAAGCAAACCAATTAGCCATGGACAACTATTAAAATTTGAGCAAAAGATATAAGAACCTTTACTAAAATCATGTTAATCTCTGGTAAAGAGAATAGTTTAAGGTTTTAATTCTTACGAAGCAGTATTTTACAGATCCAATATTTATACATTATAGAAAATGTAACATACATGTTTATAGATTTTTAGAGACTAGTAATCTAAGTTTTCAAATGAATATCCTAAAAATATTTCCGTTTTCATTTATAATAGTATTTTTGTAATGTAGTATAGTGATTCCTGGAGGAGAAGCTTAGAAATAATTAGGTACTACAACCAGGGAAATATTGTGTTGTCATAGGAAATTTTTTCACTCTGTAGCCAACTCTGTAAAGGCATAAAAGAAACCTTAAAATTCCATTTTATTTTTCTAGTCTATAAGTGGCGTATATTATAATGAATAGATGAATGTGATTGACCTAAAGTGAATAGAAAAGAAAATGATCCTTTGAGAGTCTTGGAAACAGCACTAGTTAGTATTAATAGAAAAAAATACCATAGTTGTATTTTGTTTCATGCCTACATGCAGATTTCATATCTCTAGGAGATATTACGTATATTAAGAGATTCAGAAATCGATCTTATATGTGCTATCAAAGCCCACATTTCAAGGCAGTTTGATCTCTTTCTACTACTACAAGCTTTCAATTCAGGGGTTATAGGTTAGATTAATTTTTGTTTCTACTTTGATTTCATTTTTGTAAAGAAGAAAGTTTATCAATTTTTAATAAATAATGTGATACATTATTTGTAATGTATTCTTAGCATTGCATAGAAAAAGTCTTTAAAAACTGAATAATTTCTACTGATTTAGTTTTATAGTCTTATTTAGAATTATATTACAAACATTAGAGAGAGTTTGTCCTATTGTAAGTGTTTGAAAACCTTCAAAAGTTCAATTTCATGAAACATGACTGGTATTGAGATACAGCATTTTTCTTCTCCAAAGCTTCTTTTGTAGATAATAGGCAATTCGATCTATTTAGATGACTTTGATTAATTGTACATGAGAATAGAGCACAAGAACTGTGTGTGGGAACTTTAGCTGCAAATTATTGAAAATAAATCAATTTCTTAAAATTAATAAAATGATTTCAATTTAGATAGTTTAACTGCATAAAATAATTGAATTCTTTTTTTATTTCATCACTATTTTCATATTTGCTTTCACTTACAATATATTAAATAGTGCATGACCAGCTATTACCATTATGCACGTATAATGTGAAAGGGGGGGGACCTTAAAAATAATTATTTAATGGGTGCTAAAACACGAAGGTAATTTGTGTTCAATACATTTTTTAAATTAATTTTAAATTTTTAAATGTGTTAATATTTTTGAAATGATTTTCACTAGAAATTTAAAGCTTTTGAATTTTATTTTAAAACTCGATGAAAGACAATTTTACAACTTGTAACCTTTTCAGGATTATTATAATACTTTAATTTTGAATGGAAGTGCATTCATTGCTCATACTTACCTTTACATGCTGCATTCAAAATTGAAATATTGTTTCTTTCATTTATATTTTTATAATTAAATATTGAAATGTAGGTGGTAAAACAATATCATCTGGAGAAAGACTAATACAGTTTCAAAACCTTTGCCAGTTTTGTAGATGTAATAAAAATACATAACAAAATTATTATGAACTTAGAAAAATTTCAAATATTTAAACTTCAGAGGTGATGTTACTTGCCAGTCATTTATAATAAGATAATAACTTTACCTTATGTATTAAAAAATAATCCATTTTTAATACATAAGGCAAAGGGGACTGTTTAAAAAAGTATAAATTTAAATATACTGCGCTAAATTTATGTACTTGATTTGAAGAAATGTTTGAAATTTGTTAAATTTAATATAAAGAATAAAAATTTAGACTTATTTTTCTTATTTTCTAAAACACTTATTCTCATTTTGTATGCTAGTTAATTTGAATTTTTTAATTTTAATGACAAAAAAGTTTTTAAGATTTATCTTATGCAGACTGTCTCAGGATCAAAATATGTTTAAATAATTTTTTAAAAAATATTTCAAGCATTTGGAAGTTTTCTGTTACAGATTGTTCATAGAGGTATAATGTTTGCCTTCATATACATTTTACCCTTTGTGTTTTAAGTGTCCTAATTTTAAGAACATGATGAGGTTTTCTGTATGTGGTTTGTAAAATCAGAACCACTACTTTTCATTCGATAGTTTTTCCATAACGGTTTTGAAATACTTTTATATATACCAAATCATAAGGAACTATTATAATTTATTCCAGACTTAAGGAACAAAACTATATATATATATATGCTTTCTCCATGTGACATATTATTTAGGGGTGATTGTGTCTGGATATATCCAGAATTATGGATTTTTTACTCTCTCAAATTTTGTTTTAGAATAAATATTTTATTCAAAGATTAATTATAAGGATGAGATTATATCAGAAAATATTGATAACTTAAATACTGTGTGGACTATGAAATATTATTTATTCTCATTAAATAACTATACCTACGAAGCTTTCAGGCTAGAAAATCGGTTTCAGAATCCCAATTCCTTACATTCCAAGAGCCATGATTTTTCTACTAACAGTTCGTGATCTCTAATGCTTGTTAATATGCATACTTCAATTTCAAATATAATACTTGAAGAGTAATGTGAAAAGCCATAGCCTACATCAAAATGCTTTGCTGATCATTTTGAACTTTCAACCGTTATCAAATGAAAAAAAATAAACACAGCTGAACTTTAAAAAAAATTTTCAGCAACTTCATGTGTATGATGATGCAGTGAAACAAAAATTATTTTTTGATGATTAAAAAATACTTTTTGCTTTGATAATTAAGTCGTTTGAAAATATATGTTTGCATATACAAGTTGTAGTCAAAAAGTATCTGGACTGGTGTCGTACCCTCAAGGCTAATACATGCAGAATGAAGATGCTTGACAGATATTGACCTTGAACTCTACCATGCATGTGCTGAAAATTGCATGGTTATAGCTCTTGCCACTTCTGTACAGTAGAGCTTCAAAAAATGAATGTGCTCTTGTGCAGTTGTCACTTTTTTTTTTCGGCAGAAAAAGTTGAGCAGAGAATCTGCATTAAATCTTGCTAAAAGCTTGGCTATACCTATGGCAAGACTTATACAAAGCTAAAGAAAGTTAATGGGGAAGATCGCATGAACTTCACAAGAGTTTGAGCTATTCAGATGTTTTCAACATGGATGAGAAAGTGTCAAAAATGACAACATCCAAGATATGTGCTCATCTGTGTGTGAAAATCATTGAATCATTGTTTGTGAGTTATCTGAAGAGGGCAGCATTAGCTATGGTTCAGTTCAGTCCATTCTAACTGAAATTTTGGGTATGGGACATATGTTTACCAAATTTGTGCCGAAATGGTTCTTTGCAGATCAAAAGAAGACCTGCTTTCAGCTGCATTGAATATGCTGAAGATAGGAAAACTTTTCAAAAAATGATTGTAATCGGGGATGAATCGTAAGTTTACGGCTGTGATTTAAATAAGCATTCAAAAGAGATCAAATGCAATCTTCAATTCAAATTTCTCTGCCATAACAAATGTGACGATAGCACAGTACATGTATTTTTCAAAGCTCTACTATGCAGAAGCGGTAGCTATGACCTTGTAACTTTTGGCACATACGTGAGAGGTATTTTGATCACCCTTTGTATGTATGAGTATCCATTTATATTCTGAATTATTTTATATTGTACTCCAATTATTGTAGTTTTCCAAATTTTTAAAATTAAATCACAATCACCCCTGATTATTTTATTTAGATTTTTTCCCCTCTATTTTTTCCCCTATAAACCTAGTAAAACCGATACACATGCAAAGATGCATGCATATCAAATTTTAGATCATCAAAAAAAATCCAATTTTTCAAAATTATCTCAATGAATTTAGACTAGAATATATATTTGGAGCATTCTTTATCAAATGTAATAATAAGTGTGGCTAACATATTAAATTAATGTTTATTTTTTAAAATTTCTGCAATAGTCTTGTCTGATAAAAGCCTGCTAAGAACTGCTACCAGGAATATCAACATCAGAATTGAGTTTTAGTTTCTTGTACTTTTTCTAAAACTTAATGTTAATTTTATTTTTCCTGACATTTTTTCACTGAAATGTTTTTCCCCCCATTGAATTGTCTTTTTTTTCAATGAAAAATTAATGCATATTATTTACTTCCTTTAAATTTACCTCCCTATTATATAATTTTATTAATTTTATTTGTAGTTGATATGATGCATGAAAAATATTTAAAGAATTTTTAAAATTAATTGCTTTATGCAATTTTTTTTAAGCTTTGTATATGCAATTTTTCCAAATCTTATGTTTTTTATTGAAAACTGTCTGATATTTTTTATAGACCTATTCCTATTTCCTCTAGTTCCATTATTCTCATATTAATTGAACTTGTCAATTATACTTTTGTGATAATGCTAAATATTTGAATTGAATTGCTTAACTGATTGTGAAAATTAATTACTTCTAATTTCTGCAATATATATGAATTGTCATGAAGTTATTTGATAAATGTGTATTTTCTTTTGGATTTAATTTATAGAAAACAATCTATTTTAAAATTCGTTAAGATATATTTCAATGTGAAATCCATTTCTATTTACAGGAATAGGCAGGGATCAGTTTCATTCTGGAATGCTCCGCTTTGTATCAAATCTCTTCTGTACCTCTCAAGGATTAGTATTCGAAAAATTATTTCTGCTGAAAATGTGCACAAACTTTCCATTCCTAAATGTCTTGTAGACTATTTGCTTTATAAAGAACTTGAGTGATAATATTTAACTAGTCAAAAGTGATACCTCATCTTTTGATAAATCATACATTTGAAGAATCTCTTTCTCTCTTTTTTTTGTTTGTTTGTTCTTTATTGATCTATTTATTTAACTTTCCATTACCATCCCTATGATAGTCAATTGGAGAGAAAGTTGTGATCAGGTTATTTTTTTATCAGTTATGTATTGAACTTCACAGATTCAGAACAATTTCATATTGACTGCAAGTTTTGTTTTATTAGTAGTAATTATTGTTGGAAAATTATGGTGTTTGTGTATAAAGTTTTTGTTGCACATTGTTATTTGGTTTATAAACATTTACTAACCATTTGTTTTCTTCTCCTGTAAATATAAGATCATTTCATTCTATTTAAAACCATTTTTATATAAATGTGAAAATTTGTATATTTCTATATTTGTATGTGAATGTTGAGCACTTGTATAATAAAACTGATAAATCTGAGTTATTTTTTACATTATACATTTCTGTATTCGGATAAACTTGATGTTAATTCATTTTCTATATTAGGAATTGCGTGACAAATTATAGATTCATTTTTGTTTATATTTTTGTAGGTATATCTTTGATAAATTCTGTATATAGCTGACTGCATTTCAGTGTGTAACTATGCATTTAGAGAAATATTGATATTGGCAAATTATTATTTTAAACCTCTTTTTGTGAGAAACAGAACTCGATAAGTATTTTAAAAATATGCATTTATGTATATCAATAAATTTGCATAAACTGACAAAGTGAGGGATTTTTTTTTTCTAAACTCTGTGTATAAATATCTTAATTTTATTATCTGAAGTTTTTGATATCTACTTAAGTACTTGTTTTTAATGTTTTTGCTTGAATTTAAAAATGTAGTATGAAGGATATATTATCTTCATTTGATAACTAATGAATGACTATTCTTATTCATGAAAATATACCATTTGCATATTGTTTATTTTTATAGGTAAAATGTGTTCATTATTTAAAATAAGGTGAAAACTTAAATCTGTTTTGTTAATTTGGATTTTACAACTTTTAGTATTCTGAATGTCATTCATGCTACTGCTCTGCAATCTTTTATTATTAAATACTAGCTTTCTTCGGCAACCAGTTTAATCGCTAGAAATAAAATTTCAACTGAATCTCTTATGCATAATTTTATATTCATGGTTCCCTTAACAAAGTAGTTTTAAACTTGAAATTGCTATAGACTTTTAACCTGCGTTCTTTTCGTAGCCTTGCACTTGTTCTGTTCCTTGTCTACATTAACGTAAAATACGCATTTAATTTCAATATTAAATTTGCGCAGCACCTTTTACGTCCAGCAGCATGCTAATTGGCATAAAACACGCTGATGAATAGAATTAAAACATAGCAACGATAATTTTTCAGTTTACTGGATTATTTCCTCATATATTTACTGTCTTGAGGTCTTCCTTTACAGATTTCACAGAAATATTGATCAAATAAAAGAAGAAAGTAAAATCCAGTTAGATATTTTCTTAACTTTCAACAACGGAAGAGAAATATGCAATAAAATATTTGTTTAAACAATGAAAAATGGTTTGAAATGCGTTGCAACAATGAAAAGTATTGTTGTAAATTATGCCAAAAAATATTTTTAAAAATTTATTTAAATTGGAGAAAAAAAATCGTACGACAACTTAATTGACATCATTGAAAAGATAATTTTTTAAATTTTCAGATGGTGTAAAAATAATTTTTATGCTGTAATATTTTCAGAAGTTATTAAGGAAAAACGAAAAATTTTGCTTAATTTTTAATTAAAATTTCAAAAAAAGTGTTCACAGGTTTATATTCCCGCCCTCCAAAGTATTTTTTTCTGCCAAATTTTGTTGCTCTAAGTCTAGCAGTCTGTCCTGTAGAGCGCCAACACACACACAGACACACACATTCTCCTTTATTACTAGTAGAGATAGGATTAATTCTAACTACTGTATACTGTTGTGATCAGTATATATATTTTTAAAAATTATATAACATTGTGTACTGAATACTATTCATTTTTATGCTATTCAACACAAAAACAGAACTTTGTTTATAAAGTCAATGTTGCATGTTGTGAGCTAAAAATTCATTTTTGATCTTACTTAATTCTAAGTAACTCTTTTTTTCAAAGTTGCACTTTTGGACTCTCCTTTGTTTATTTCTTTCCACATTTTGATCTGAAATTTTTCTTTCTTTTCATAATGTATCTAAAATTTGTGCAGTATTTCAATTTATCAAAAGTCCAACTTGCACTTTCCATTATTCAGTAGCTTCAGCTTTATTTATTTTTTCTATAGGGAGTGTGAATTGTTTTCTGTGCTGTGGGTATTCCTTAAGAATGTTGCAGATTTGTCATACACTGTTTGTTTTTTTACCAAGGTTTTTTTTAAAATAAAAACATTTGGTGTCAAATTTACTTTATATTTGAAGTAAATAAAAATATTGTTAAATAATGGGCCTTGTCTCTTTTGTTGTGTATTTGATATATGAATAATGTGACCATACATCCCGTTTTGAACGGGACAGTCCCGTTTATTTGTAGCCTGTTCCATTGTCCCCAATCACAGTTTCGGGATACCAAAATGTCCCGTTTTCAGAAAGAGAGCAACTCGTGATAACAATTTCAAACAAGAAGCCGCCAAAAATAAAAAAATACGACGGTAATGTCAAGTAACCTTGTGATGACGGAGCATGCACTATATGTATCGCAGATATGTAAATTGGTCTGTATTGTCCTATCTCGCACTTAGTTCTAACTTCATTACACTGCATGAAGTGACAAAATGAAACACTGGGAATAATTAAACATAAAGTCGTAGGGTGGAACTGTTCAAACTCTTTCATGCCAATAATTTAAATCGTACGAACTTTCGTATAATTATTGAATATGTTCTATGTCTGCCTGGCACTAATTCACTCGTAAAAAGAGTCTGTTTTCTAATGAATAAGTTCTGGGTGTGCTAGAAAACACAATTGCAAGTCGCAGTTTACAAAGCAATGTTAATTACCAAAGTAAATTTTAAGAAATCCTGCCAAGAATTTCATTCTTTTTTTAAATCAACACCAAATATACTGAAGCAAAATTGTTTTCTTCAAATGAAAAGCAAGATCGCAAGAATGATTTATTTTCATGTGTTTATTCTTGCTCTTTTCATTAATAAATAACTGAAGAAATATGTGTTTTCTTGGATTCATATAATATTACCTAAAAATTAAAAAATGTCCCCTTTTGAGGGAAAAAAATAAATGATCACTTTTATATATGAATTATATTTACAGGGTGCCCACTCTTATCATGGCCTGTTAGGTAATTTTTAAACCGTTAGAGGTAGGTATATATTTCCAATTTGGAAATATGCTTTAAATGACATTAAGAATTATATTTTATGTTGTTTGAGATAATGCACTGCTGCCTCGTCTAAATTTTTATGCAGTCTCTTGGTTCTATTAACCATATTCAGTAAAATATTTTTGACACTCTAACATTTTAAGCAAAAGCTCCACTGTTCTGCAGCTAAAACTGACCGAGTTATGAATCTTTGTATATCACTATTTTAGACCATTTCAATGGTTACCTTGAGGAAGATCCATCAATCAACGGGAAGCACTTACTTGAGGTAATAGGTGCTCAGTAAGAAAGGGGTTTCAAAATTTTTTGTTAGATTTTTAATTAATTGAAATGTTAACATTTTTCCTCCATAACTTCGGAACATATTATCGTGCAAAATTTATTTTTACACCACTTGAATATTCCAAAAGCTTTTCAGTGACCACAATTTTATTTTTGTACATTTTTTAAAATCTAATTTTAATAAATTTTTACTTCATTGCTTTATTTGCTGCACATGCGTGTTGGGACAATATTAATTTTTTTGTATGAAATCTTATTGTTGCTATATAAGAGCAAATTATTAAAAATAATTTAAAGAGAGGCGTATCAAGCTTAAAACATTATCATGCTGCGATGTTTCGGACTAGAGGTTCGAATATCTTTTTTTTAGTTGTTGCGTCTATTCACATGTGCGTAGCAACTATGTTCAGCGAAAATATATTGAACTTATCTATTTGTGTACATTTATTATTTGTGACTATCATTAATTTTAAAAAAACTGGAAATGAAAAAGAACCCCGGGCATAAAACTGGCGTCACTGATTAGATAATCGTTTTTATCAGTTAAAAAATATCCGAAGTTATCGGCGGAACTATGCTTCGGATCAGTTACATATTGCTTGTGCAAGAGAAAGTATTGTAATCGTCAAAAAATTCGAACTCGAGATTTTGACGGATCACCACACATTTAGACCTCCCAATTCCGAAAAAAACACAATTTTGGGAATTATGTCTGTGTGTGTGTCTCTTCTTGAACACGATAACTCGAAACTAATAGAGCTACGGGGATGGGGGGGTGGTATGTGGTCTTTAAACATAATTTGTAAGTTTCTATCAAATTTTGGACAAAATCCATCAACAGGAAATCTGTCTCTGTATGTCCGATGTCATTACGAACACTATAACTCAAAAACTTGAATAGCTAGATAGGATAAATTTGGTACACTGTTTATCGTCATGAAGTAAGTCCGTATAAAATTTTGGGCAAATCATCAACGGGCTGACTGTTGTCTCTGTATAATAGCATACTTGTCTGAACCTCTTTGCGCATGCGTCAAATGCTCAAAGAAGGGATACTAAAAAACTTGCAGTTGCCAAAACTCCTTATGGCGGAGATTTTAAAGGAAGCAAACATTTAGGGCGTCTTCGTTTTACTTGCGTATTGAGAGCAACTCGCGCATGCGCAACTATTCAGCGGCAGCTGATTCTCTGCTTCTCTCTGCACTTGGAACTTGCATGCTAGAGTTTGATAAAAAAAAATAAATACTGCGAAGTTTTAATAATCCGTTCTTTTTGAATATGATTCTTCACCTCAATATTTTAACTATACTATAATCAACAATGAAAACCTATCGATAGTCATTGCATTCTAAGGTCACAGTTGGTTCGAACTTTTATCAACGTGGGGAGGAAATGACAAATGTTTGAAAAGTATACGAGAAAGTTTAGTGGGAGGCTACCCCTGCTTGGTTTATTAGTACGACTATGGGCTCTTTGTACCGTTGGCCGTGGTTCCGCTTAACGGCGGAACCCACCCACAAACCAGAAACCTATGTCCCCCTCTATTGGGTCTCAGGAAGAAAATTGATTCACGCCAAAACGCCACAAAACTGTATGGGATATCCTCTATATCTCGGTAACTACTTATGTTAAAAACATTAACTAATGTCTTATTTTAGAGATAAAGGGTAACAAAAAGTTACAAAAAAAAAGTTACTTAAACAAGAACTACGAGAAACAAAGAGTTACGCAGTAAAGTAGTCCTACGCCTTTAACACTAGGGATGTTGAAAAGACAGACCTCCGTCATTTTTTTTTCAATCTGAGATCTATTCTGAAAACAATTTAAAAAATACAGTTTGTGATAGATATAACTTCTTTGAACCATCGATCACCACTTTCAATGTAAAAAATTTGGGGATTAGCATTAGATTCTGCTGTATTGTAGAAAACGAGTTGAGTTAAAACAAGATGCGATTGATCAGCTAACAAACAGAAATTCTGGAAAAACACATTAAAAGAGTTCCGATTGTTTTCCCATGACTTTCTAATTCTTTTCCAGGTAAGACTGTCTTTAGAAATAATTTTGTTCCTGTTTACTGTGCAAGAAGCGTTCTGATTGGGATAAATGAAAGTCCTGTAAAATATTCAAAATTACATTTCAACTGATAGTTTGTTTGTGCATTTTCAATTTTATAGCCAGACTATTC
>BGPR01047306.1:0-11826 GCA_013235015.1 Araneus ventricosus
TGCATATAACTCATAAAAATGTATAAATTTAAATCAATGAAATAATAATTAAATTTCTTGAATACACATCAATATTAATTAAAAGCATTATTGATAAATTTATGGTTTATTGTATCTGAAAGGATATTTAAATGCAAAAAAGTATTAGACATTTAGAATAAACGATCCTGATATTAAAAGAAAAACTCGTGCCTATGTAAAATATAAAAATTCTGAAATAAAAATAATGCTATTAAAAATTGAAAAAATAATTATTTATTTCACTTCAGTTAGTTAGATTAGCTCTTTGTTATTGTGGTAGTTACGCATAGGAATTTCTCAAAATCTATTAAAAAGAGGGAATCTTTCATTTAATGCTATTTCAAAATTAGGATTCTAGTATATATCCTTATATTTCATGAATTATGAATTATTTTACAATAATATCCCAAATTATGTATAATAACAGCATGCATGAATTAAGCCAATAAGGACAAAATATCACCATAAATATAAAGCCTCTTTATTGTAAAGAAGGTACAGAATACCATTCCATAACCCTGCACCTGAAATAAGAATGTCCAGGTACAAGGGGATGAGTGGTGTTCTCAAGTGTTCTGTCAGAACGAAGAACGATAAAGGTTCCGAGGTTCAGGATTGCCTGTTTGGGGATCATTAACAATGCTAAAAATCTAATTACCGCAGACATTAACTAGTGCATGCACTAGTTAATGTCTTCAATCTCAGCATTCCTGTACAGATCCGACCTATTTTAGTCACGTTCGTCTCTGGAATAATAAAGGCTAAAATTGCTCATTTGGCTTTAGCAACGTCATGTAGCACGTATACGTGACGTTCTCGCCATAACGCTCATGCTAAAAACTTCTTTCTTTTCGTATGCCTAACCTAGCTCGAAAGCTCTTTCTCATTACCTTATACATATCAAGTTCACACTTACGCAATTTTCCTTCAAAATTAGACAATCATGCACTATCCAACTTTCCAGCCCATTATCTGATTATTTTACAACGAATAGTAGAATTTACTATTTCACAATTTATGGGTTCTGCGTAAATCAGAAATCAAACAATAATTAATGTGTAGAAAAATTAAAAGTTTAGAATATGTGAAATGTAGAAATTTTTTGATGAATTGTTATTCTCAAATCGTTGAAGCTATTATTGATGTGTCTTCTTTATAAGCTATTTGCTCAGTTAAACTTTGAAATTGAGCAATAAAGGTTTGAGTATAATCAAATAATTCAAACTTTTGATGTTTATTTCACCATTATTATAGAAACTTAAAAATTTTATCTTCTTCATTCTGCAAATTTTAAATTTTAAAAGACTTAATCAGTATTTATGAATAGACATTTATGCAGTTGTAATTGGCAAAACTATTTGAATCTAATATTACAGTATCATTTCCAAAAAACAGGTAAATTACATTCCAAAACAGTTTACTTCGAAAAATATCCCTTGGTTTGAAATGTAATAGAAAAACAAATCGGGGTTGATTTGGAACGAGATTTTCACCTTCTTCCAGAATGCTGTTAATTTAATTTTGTATCTAATGTTAGAAAAATAATGAAGATGCTAATTTTTATTATCGCAGAAGCTTCTTCAAAACAATATCGGCTTTGTGCCAAAGAAGGCGATTCATTTAAAACAATTCAAATGTTCTAGAACTTCACTTAACACAATTGTTCTGACATGGATATATGGTTCAAAACTACAAGAAAGAAACAACAAATGTGCTAGAAATTATCGGATGTAAATTTTAGAATGTATTTGCAAAAAATACGTTTGCATTCTGTAGATTTGATAAGAGATTTATAAAATAAATATGAATGAAAAGAGCAAATTATGTGAGAACAGAATTGAAATATAAAAGATTTCGATTCTGTTGCACTCTTTTCATTTACCTATTTGCTACTAAAAATATCAAAGGAAATAAACCCCAGAAAAACTATAAGAAGAAAAGGAATACAAGATACTCTCACAGATCCTAATTTCCTATGCTACAAAATTAAATATATTTAACAAAATCCTTTATATTTTTTCTACTCTCATCTAAAGGATATTTTCACGAAAAGGTGCTTTTTACAGTCCCTGGTTCATAAAAATTAGAAAGTGCAACGAATGTCTTAATATTTTTGTTCATATGTACAATTTAAGTTTTAAGAAAGCTATTCAATACTTTTCTACTCAAACAGTTTTACTATTTAACTCTCAGTTTTCAATGATTATAAGACGAAAGTCCCCTCCGTGGACGTCCCTATAAATGAAATTCAAAATACTATTTATTGACACTCAAACAATTTTTTAATTGAATTTTTTTGTCAGTATTAACTAGTTTAAGGTCTCTAGTTAAGGTCTCACCTAACATTTAAAAAAAAATATTTTTACTTAGTATTTAAATTTTACACTTCGTCCACAGTCAAATACGTCTTCTTCCGTGGACAAAGAAAATAACTTAATTTCAGAAATAACTAAAATTTCAGAAATTTCAGCTCATGTCAAATCATTATGAAAGAGTTTGTAAGAGAGTCAGACAATTGGTTCTTTAAAAAAATTTCTTTCTATTTCGAATGTATTGAATATATTCCAATTGATTAGTTCCACTTAGAGCTCGGTAAAATTCTCAACGTCCACTCCGTGCACATTATAAACAAATTAAGAATAATCTAATTTATAATTAAAATTCAAAATTTTAATCGGTTTATTATCGAATTTAATAGAAACAAGTGTACCACTTTAGCCAAGTAAAAACCACAGCACTTAAAAATTCAAAACCTTAGTTCTTTTCTCCTCCGTGGACACAGCATCTCCACAGAGAGAATGGCATTGTCAATGAAAGAGACAAAATCTCAAAAATCATGATACAGTAAGATAAATTAAAATAATATCAATTAAAAGTTCTTTGGTAGATATTTTTATGAAATTTAGTGATTTTCTTTTGTACTTTAAAAAAAAAATAAAATTGAGATTATACTTTCGAAGAGAATTAAGTTGAACAATTCATATAGAATATTTGTAATATTATCGCTTCAATAACGTACAGACATTTTAATAGCTAAATTTATTTTTAGAAAAAATGGGAATATCAAAAAATAAAAAGACAAAGCAGTCAGATGCTAAAATTCAGAAGAAGAGCGAGTGGAAAAGACTTAATACGAGTCTTACTAGATTGTTTATTAATAAATAAATATATGATATTCCTTAATCTAGTATGTAATTGGTTACTTATTTGAAATTGTTTGAAAATATTATTAAACTGATGTACAGGCAGTGCCATTATTTAAAAAGTGCTATTTATTTTAAAACATTAAGTTTCCTTGCACTGTTTTTTAATTACTAATTTTATTGTTTAATTATAGGAAATAAACCTGCACCAATGCTGCCCAATAATCAGTCAATTATGCTTTCGTTTAAAATGTAAAAGTTTCTTTGACTATCATGTCTCCTTCGTAGACAGGTAAAAAAGTTTTAAAACTAAAAAAAAAAAACAGTGAAAAAGAAAATAGAAAACTTGACCACTAATATAATGATATTTATTAAGCTTAAATGGAAACATATCCATGCAATTTTGAAGAGTTTGCATACTTTCGTAGAATATTTTTTTTAGCTATTTAGAACTTTTTCATGAGAAAGACCCTTAAACCCATTTTTGAGAGTAAAATGTTTTACAAATTTAGCATTCCAGTTCTTAAATAACTTATCGGTTTTTAAAAATTAGTCTGACAGATTATACGTGTTTGCGATAAAATACTCTGTTCGTCGTTTCTTAAATAAATGTATTTAGTGTTCACATACATTTAATGGACCTTTAGTTACCTCAGACTTTTCCTTTCATCTTTTTCCATCTCTTTTTTTCTTTCTACCATCTTTAAAGATGAAAAGAAATTCAGAAAGGGATAGGAAAAAGACAAATCCAAGAATAATCGAGCAAATCTCCATTATCTGAAGCCTGCTAATGAAGAAAGCCGCATCATTATATTTGTGAGAGTTCACTTCTTGCGGTTCGTGTCTGAAGTATGCGCATGTGTTTTACAGGAGAGGTAGAAAATGATCGAAATAAGAAAAGAAGCTTACAACTAAGGTAAAACCTATGTTTTCACAGGTAACTTCATAACCGGTCGATTACCTCATATTGAATGACCCTTTACTCTTCTAATGCGTTGAGATAGAAAAATTAGAATAAAATCAATTGGGAAAAAATAAATTTAAAAAATTAAGGTATAAGCTTTTATTCAATATGCGCTTTAAATGAGAAAATACGTTTACAAATTATAGTTTTGTCAAAATGAACTCAAAAGTAAAAAAATAATTTTTCTGGTTACAATGAAATGCCTGGTTTGAATAAAAACGTGGGCTCCTTTAGCTTGTAGGAATATTCCATTTGTTTAAGGAAATATACACAAAATATAAGGCGCCCACGCTTTTATACGAACCATGCATTTATGATTATTTATGCATTATGTTCATATGTACAATTACATTTTTAAAATGATTTAATGACATTAACTTTCTGAAACATAAATTCATAATATATTATATCATAACTTACAATTATCAACAATGAAATAGAATGAAAAGGAGAATCGACCTACACAACTTCCTCTTTTTGCTTTGAGTGAGAAACGTTTGGCGCACACGAAGTAAAAAAAATTCTGGTTGTTGGCGAATTCTAATAGAAAGTATACCCAAGACGCGTAGGAACACGAGCTATTACGTCATTCATCGGTGCGGCTCCGGAAGTATAGCGTATTCTCTGTTAGCTTCTTGGTGTTGTTGCAACCCTACGTAACGTGAGGTTACCACCTTCCAAACTTTATTGCCCAAATACAGGGCTAAAATTTTAATATCATTTTGTTAGGTTTAAAATAGGTATAGATTGGAATTTTTTGCACAATATCGTTTTTTCACCGGAAACCCACCACTCAGCTAAATTTCAAAGCTGTAGCTCGATTGGAAGTGGGTAAGAAATCGATCTGAAGATTTGAGGACACGACAGTCAAGTTGAATAACAGCTTATAAAAAGAAAAAATACAGAAACGTCGATGGCTAATTCTCCTGAGTTACTGTCTGCTTTATACCCAAATTCTGAATCAAAGTTTCAGCATCTTTGCCTTGTCTGATATAGGAACAGGATAAAATAAAACGAGGAAGCCGCACAACAATGAAATGCATGAATTTTCGTTCTGTTGTTCTTTCGAGGGAAGAAGAAAGGAATCTAGCGAAAACATCCCGTGGGACAAGGCAGGGAGTATGTTGGCCGTCACAAATATTTTGCAAAATAACGGAGCACCCCTCTCTTTCCGGTTCCTTTAGGGCTGTTGGTGGGGTCTTATGTTTGTATTGGACTGCAAAAGCTGAAAAGTTTGTCTTAGCTCTGCACGTGAAATACTTTCCCCAGATGAACAGGGTTTCAAGGAAGGCGAATAAGGTGGGCAATATATTTTCTATAAAGATTCTTTGAGAATAAGTTCATTTTTGTGCAGATATAAATTTAGTAGGCACTGGTAAAAAGAAGTAAATGATCTCCGATGGCTTGGTTGTTTTATCACTGCATCTGGTTGGCAGTTTAATGCATAATTTAGCAACATTTCTTATTCCCTGTCGACATTTGTTGATTTGGGAACATTAATAATGGTTTAGTTTTTAAATCTTATTTGCATTAGAAGAGAAAGACTCTTCTACTTTAGCATCACTTCCTAGAGAGATATTTCAAATATTAAATTTTAATGCAAAAGGAAGTAGTGATTGATTTTCGATAACATCACAGACATCATATTTTATTCAAAAAGACTAGAAATGATTGCGAGGTATTATTATAATTTTTCTAAGAGCTTGAAGAAAAAATAATGTTCTTTTCATTTGCTTATTAACTGTCTATTTAAATTGCCTAATTTGTAAATATAATAAAATTCGCTGATTATGGAAATAAACGGAGACGTTTTATAAATTTTAAATTCTAGTTTAGTTCAATTTCTGACCAGATGAATGTATGCTTTATATTTATAAATTTATTTTTTTAAATTATATACTTAGCCTTATCAATTTATTCTTAACTATTGATTTCTGCATTAGAAGAGAAAACACTTCATTATTCACAATTAATTTTTTTAGTAAAAACAAACAGAGGTAAAAATATCTGGCGTTACTTTATGCAGGATACAATTTTGAATATTAATAAAAATATTTTATATTGCATTTAATTCAAATGATTTGAGAGTCATTGACAAACCCATCTGCGCATGTCATTTTGAATCTAACTGCACACTGGCTGGAGAAAAATTGCATTTCAGAGTTAACTCGGCATGACGCATTTGCCGTTTATCACGTGATCTTGAATAAACTCAATTCCGTTAGATTTCCTCCCTATAAAACTGGCTAAATCATTTGGGGGGGGGAGGAAGGTTGCATGCGAGAATATTTTGTAAGCGTTTACTGGTTTTCTTTGTTTTCTATGACTTTCTCGATAAATGTAAATAGATATATTATTAGGACGCGATGAAACTATCAATATTGGCAATTTATTCTATTGAGATATCAGAAGGTTGTCAAAACCTGTCAGAAAAGGTTTCGACGGCAACATTTACATATTATCCCTGGTGAAACCAATATATAAATTTATTGGTGTAAACAAGATATAAGAACACATCACAAGCCTTGGACATAACGAAACACACAGCGTGTCAGAATATATATATAAAAAAACCTGGAAGCAGAAGGTGGCGCCACCAGGCGGTACTCTAGGACTGAGAGAGTTTCAACAGGACGTTTTTCTTGGTTTAGAAATGTTATGAAAATGGAAAACAAATGTGATTGCTGCGGATTTCAGTAGCAAAAAAAGAACCGCAACTGTACAAAAGAAAGTAAATATGTCCTATGAGACTCGGACTTATGAATATTTCAATAGTTTTATTTAGGAAATAATCACTTCTCCTAAAGAGAAAAAAAAAGAGAGAGAAAAAGTATCAGATTGAAAATATTAGCTATATACTGATAAATTTTTCTTCTTTACAGAATTTATGGAAATTAATTTTCTACCATATGAAATAAACGTTGGCCTTCTTTTCGGCATACAAAAATTTATATTCTATTCTTTTGGCACTTGTTAGCATTCATATTTTAAATACACTCTGTGAAAGATAGATTAAAATCTTAAAATATCCCCATGACTCTCTGAACTATAGGATAATGAGTTATGAAACCCCGCTGTACAGGTGAAAAGAAGGATTTCGTGAGTCGTTACTCAACAGAACAAAATCCATTCTTTTTTAATTGCACTCATTTCAGTTAGTTTTAAATTTTTCACTGACTTACATATTATAATGATAGCCTTGTATAGTAGAGGTAGCCAAAGTAAGTCAAGATGACTTACAATCATTGCACTACACAAGCTTGCTTAATATTTTCATTTACTTACTCTCAAATCAAATTTTAAAAAAATACGAAAAACTATATAAATAAAATATCATTCCGTAAGTCCCCAGGCAATTTCCATATTATTAACAATGATAAAACCGTAAAGTTCTTAACAGATGTATAAATTTTTTCAAAAAAATTTTTCTAATCAAAAATTCGTCTAATTTTTCTCCAACTTTAATTGCATTGTTGCCTAAACAAAAAAAATATCTTCTTAAAATCTCACACCGGTTTGAAATATTAGAATATATATCGCCTGAAAGAAGAAAACAACATATGATTTCTTCGAAGAAAGCTCAAAGTTCATTTTCAGAAAAATATTATTATTATTATAAATATATATTTTTATTAATATATATTTTACACTTGTATATTAGGCAAAGGGAATTAAAAAACAGCTTTTTTATCAGACATTTCGTTAATAAGAGTAGAATTAATATAGTATATAATTATTTGATTAATACCAAGAAAATAATTATTCTATAAGTAACAGTTGCCTATAATTCAAGGTAATTATAAGAATATGCTTTTCAAAATTTCCCTAAAATTCAGCCGTTTAATTTCTGGTGTTTTACCGAAATTACTAATATGAAGAAAATAATTGGACATACTCGGCGGCAAATTAAAAGTCTTTAACTACACATGCATGGCCAAATTTTCAATAGGATCATTAAAGGATATCATGATAAGCCACACCCAAAAGAGAGAATCTATCACAATTCCTTCTGAAGAACATTTCACACCTTTGCCGAAATTCACATATTTGTCTAAAAATAATTTTACAGAAATATTAAAAATTAATTTATGAACAAATGATTACCATATCATTATCATCTGTGAAATTTTAAATCTGAAAAATCTTAAGAAATCAAGTAAAATTTAAAATACTCAGCAATATATAAAACAAAGCCATAAATAGGAAAAAAGGGGACTCCAAGGATTTTACTTTATGGAAAGCTAAAAGTTTTTAAATTTTATTCCTTTTACTGAGAGAAGAAGGTATATAGAGCTTCTATGTAAAGTTTGACAATGAATTCAATATGTTTCCATGATATAACAAAGGAAATTCTCTTGAATCAGCATCCTATTCGATATGGTAGGAAATTCTGCAAGAAATTAAATTTGCATGCGCTATGTGAAATTCAGATCGCAGAGTGCATTACGCATGAATAGATCTATAATCCTTCACTCTCCAAAGGCCGCATGGAGGAGCATGGAATCGAGGATTTTGACTCGAGGGCAAAATAATCAGACCAGACTGTTTCGAGAGTTTCTTGCTGCTGTGATTTCATTCTCTAAAAATAAAAGTCTTTTGTTCGCATTCTTTTTTTAAAGAGAATGGTAAGGAAATATTCTCGGGTTGTGACTTTTAAAGCAGCACAATGCAAAAGACAGTGAGAGGGAGGTAATAAATTTAAAAGTTTATGCTGCGATTCTTAGAGAGAGTCTTTATTAGATAATATACAGGGTGTCCACACTCATCTCGAACAATATCTAATTTCTAAACCGTAAGGGATAGACATATAGTTCCATTTAAAAAATGAATTAAATGAAGAGAAAAATTATAACATGTGTTTTGAGTGAATAGATATATTCCTGAAAAAATTACGAATTCTAAATTTTTATACGGTCCCCGGTCCTATCAGTCATATTTGGTAAAATATTCTAGACACTCTAATATTTTAAACAAAAAATTTCCCACTCTTCTGCGATTAAAACTGACCGAGTTATGGCGCTTTGAATTGCATGATTTTTAACCAATCAGCTTCCTCGTCGAGCAAGTATTGTGTATTGATTGGTGGATCGTCTTCAAGACGGCTATTTAAATGGTTGAAAGTGGTATAAGTCAGCAATATTCTAAGCTCCATATCTCGGGCAGTTTTAGACGCAGAAGAGTGGGACTTTTTATGTTTAAAATATTAGAGTGTAGAGAATATTTTACTAAATATGACTGATAGGACCAGGGGACCGTATAAAAGTTAGAATTCGTAACATTTCAGGAATATATTTATTCACTCAAAAAACATATAATTTTTCCCTTCATTTAAAGCATTTTTCAATTGGAACTATATGTCTATCCCTAACGGTTTAGAAATTAGCTATCGTTCACGATAAGCGTGGACACCCTGTATAAGTATAACAGCCTATTTTCAGCAAAAGTGAGTTTGTACTGTATTTCTCCTAGTTTCTCTTATTAAATCTCTATTAACCCTTGAGCACGCGCTCTCATTTTTGGAACATTAGCACACGAGCGGGATTATTTTGACCCCAAATTGTTAGACGCCTACTCCTTATTTTATTGGCTATTTGTACAAAAATAAAATGCGGCCAAAGTATAGGAACATATTTTTCTTAAAAATAACTTGTATTTAAGACACAAATGAGATTTTTAATAGGAAAAGGGAAAGTTGAACTTATAACTTTTTTTCCTCCTTCTCTGTATTCTTTTCTACTCAGCTACGCACGTTCGTACACTTACATAGCCATAACGTTAGATTTACCTGAAACGTTAGCACACGCTCGGGTCAATTTGGCCCCAACGCACCCAGTGAAAAGTGAGAAAGCCCGTTTCACCGGTTTTGGCCTTCCTATCCTCTTCTTTTAGCTCCCCTATGAAGGTACAGGAATAACAGGGGCAAGTGTTTAGAAGCATACTAGAATTTTCTTCCATAATACGCAGGTAGATTTAAATAAAACGTTAGCACACGCTTTCGTCAATTTGGCCTAGCACTTATTAAAAGTGTAAACCCCGTTTCACCGGTTTTAACCATCCTATCCTCTTCTTCTAGCTCCCCTATGATTTTAGGAATAACTTGAGCAAGTGTTTGAGAATTCCTAGTATTATTTTTCTTCCATAGCCATAAAGTTAGATTTACCTGTTAGCACACGCTCAGGTCAATTTGGCCCCAACGCAGTAAAAGTGAGAGAAAGCCCGTTTCACCGGTTTTTTGGCCTTCCTATCCTCTTCTTCTAGCTCCCTATGATGTGCAAGAGGAATAACAGGTGCAAGTGTTTGAAATTCTTAAGAATTTTTAAAAAGAGAAAATGTCAGGTCAAAATGACCCCACGCCATTACCTCAAAGACAACTTTCTTTTAACTTTGCAATACAGTGAACGGCGCTTAGAGTGATCACTTTGGGTCAAAGCCAAGTTAACCACTGCATCCGAATGATCGTTACATCAATGCCTTAAAAGTAATACAAATCTGTATGTATACAAGGATAGGAAAAAAAAAAGCAGACCACACTACATTGTTGAGATATGCTTTTAAATAGAAAAATAAAATCAAGAACAAGTAAAGAAATTAAAAAAAATTCAAACGAATTTAATATTTTTTAAGCTTTTCTTAACCCATTAACCACCACCGCACTATTTTGTTTAAGAAATTAGAGTCTAATTAAGAAAAAAAAGTAACAGGCGAAAAAATATTTATTTTAGAAGATACAAAATGTTGCGAGGATACGAGCATCAAGCAAAACCTATTACTTTTGGGATGCATGAAAATCGTCGAACAATTGCTGTATAAAAAAGGGCACATTGCATTTTAATACAAATGTCACACTTCATCTGTGAGATATATATAAAATTAAAGAAAAAATAACCCGGAAAAATGTCAAATTTAAAATTTAGTAGAAAAGTTTCAATGAGAGCGAAACTAGTTTTTTTTTCCTAGAAGCATAGAAGCTCCTGTCTTATGTAATGCAATAATTAATTTAAAAAAACTATCACTTTATAGTAAAAAGAAAATCATTTCACTAATATTTGAATTCGCAACGTCAATCGTTAATGGGTTTAAAAGTTTTCGAGAATAACTCATCTTCTCAAGCATTCATTAGATGCATCGTTTATACGAATATGTAATGCTCATCAAAAGTCTAAACATTGTAATGGACTTATCTTCTTAAAAGTTTAAAGGTCCTGAAGAGTTTCTTGGCATTATATCTTTTCTGGTCCATATTCATCGTCACTGTACTCATGAGCTTTGTGGCGTCATTTTATCGCAACCGATCTGTACACATTGATCACTAGAACCGTTGGGTTTCTGTGTGATGTGGAGATCTGTTAAATCAATTTGGATCAGTACAACCTAGTGATCATTACATCCATTGATCACTACATGCGGCGACTACTGTACTTCGAAAAAAATTTCATTTAAATATAAATAATTTTATTCGGCAAATGCGTTATTTATCTGAAATCAATTTTTTGTCTATATTAAGTAAAATGTATCATTAAGTACACAAGTCGTTATTCTTAACAGTATATTAATAATAATTTTTCACTACAAAATTTCGCACCGGTAAACGTTTTCAGCGATGGTAAAATAAGAGATAAATTTATTTAAAAAATTACTTGTTAATTCGAGAAGATTTTTTAAAATGAAACAAATAAATTTGTCTATGTAGACATCCAA
>BGPR01047307.1:0-11826 GCA_013235015.1 Araneus ventricosus
TGTAGCTAATCTGTCCAGATAGCAATTTTTTAGTTTGGGTAAGCTTGCAACAAATTTGATACATGACAAAGTGCAAGCTTGAAATGTTAACGCAAGCTTGAAGCCACTATAGACAAACTTGCAGTGTTTTCAAGGCGTCAAACTCATTGTAAATTATAGTGAAAACAGAGTACGAACACAACCCGGAATAGAACTTGCGATTTACCGGTTCGAAGTTGAATGTGCTAACCACTCGGCCAGTTAAATTTGAGAGAAAAGATATATTTGCTAATACATCGTTCTATCTGATCTGTATACGATTTATTTTAAATTGTTTTCTTTGATTTCATTAATTTTTGAGTTGAGAATAAGGATTTGAAGTCAAAGAGAGCGATTTTCATTAATAATTACGTTATTAGTAGAATAAATGTCTTTATGAAATTAGAGTTCAAAAAAGTAATTACTTTAAAATGGTACAAAATGTATAAGTTTATTTTTCAACAAACATTGACTACTCTTTCGGTTTAATTTTGTTTATGAACTGCGAACAACATTCAGAAAAAGGAGATATAGTTTTAAAGTATGAGTGCTACATTTAGTAAAAGATTGAAAATGTTTCAAAAAATTTTATAAAAAAAGTTAGTTTTTACAAATTATCATTGATTTATTGAATTAATGAAAGAAGGACGGTTTAGAGATATTAAAATCGATGTTTTAAAAAACAGAAACAAAGATATCTCAGCTATCTTTGCATCAAGCTTGTTTTAAACTTATCAGCATTGGTGGCGGAGGGCGTTATTTGGCCAGAACTTGTGTCAAACGCGTTTCGCAAGCGAGGGTGGCGCTTAAGCCGTCACGGCGACCTTGCCACAAATCTGCTTCCAAGCTTCGACGTCAGTTTTACCATGACAAGGTAATATCGTCGTAAAAAATCAGACTTGCTGCAAACTTACGTGCTATCTGGGGTGGGGTTTCTAATTTCCCGTGGTGATTGTGTCTATTCACTCATTATAACTCCTCATGCGTGATAAATAGATTTTATTGCTAATGAAAAGGTACCAGGTACCCCTGCATGGTTCGAAGACAGCCGCAGACCTTATACTTTAGAAGGAACGAAAAGAAGGGAGTATTTCTTCTTCTTCAAGCGACCGGGCTTTCAGAGAGTCGTTTTTAAATTTTCAACTAATTAATTTGAGATTTTCTTAGCGTTAATAAGAGTACTGTACAAGACACAAATTTTACTGCAATATATTTATTACTTGAATTAAGGGTATAAATGTAATTTTAATAACAATTATTAGTCTTTAAGGCAAATGTTCCAGGCGCTTTAAAATTACTCGAAATCACTCTAATTTTTGTATTAGCTACTTCCAACCCTTTTCAAACGTGAAAATTGGATTAATTTTTTATGTTTCAGAAAGGAATTTCAAATGAAGACGTATAATAACCTTCCCAAAACAATGATTGGGGAAAAAAATATGCCTTTATATTTGATAAACAAAAAATACAGTCGACGCTCGTTATAACGACCACACATTATAAAAAACCCATTCCATTATAAACGACCAGTGATAAAACTCAACTGTGTTTCCTTATGCACTATGTTATGATTTCCGGTATAACGACCGTCTAGTGTCGTTCATCACAATACAACGTCCGGAATTAAGTGGACACTCTTCCGGTATTTGCCAAAAAAAGAATGTTTCTAAACGTAAATGAATCTTGATTATTGTATCTGAGCTTCAGATGTAGAGTCTCAGTGTTACAGTTCAACTTTGACGGGGAATTTACTATTCACCACAGCGCCGAAATTAGAATAGTCGAATAAACAAGTGCTGAGACTTCAAAATGTTTTTTTTTTTGAAAGTAGACATTATTTGTCATCTTTAACTGAAATGAAAATTATGTTTTGCAAAAAAGTGTATATGCAGTAGAAATAACCATTTCAAATTTTTTCTTAGAAGATAAATGTCTTGTAACATATATCAACTCATTTTCTTACTCTTAAAAATCTGTTTTAGAAATATGTTTTAATTGATAAAATTTTATTTTAATACCAACGATAAAATAATTTATATTTATTAGAATTAAAATCGCCTATTTATACGGAATTGCTGAGCGCACGTACATTTTAATATATATTTTTTTTTTTTCATCGAGAAGGACTAATTCGTTATAAAGACCTTTTGCTGCAGAGAGGTCGTTATAACGAGCGTCGACTGTATTTAAGGTTTAATAAAAAAATAACTTCGATATGAATGCCAGAAATTCTTTTCCATGTATGTTTTTATACTAATACAAAATATCATGAAATTTGAACAAACATTGAAGCGCCTGGAACATTTACCAAGAAGGCCATTAATTGTTATTAAAATTACATTTATACCCATAGCTCAGAAATAAATATATTGCAGTGGAACATTTTGTGTTGTCTTCTTCAGCGCTCCTATTAATGCCTGCGGAATTTCAAATTGGTTAGTTGAAAATTTTAAAAATAATTTTGATCGCCTTAAACAGGAATTTGAGATTTCGTCTGGTGAACTGAAGTGAAAGGCTAACGGTTAACAGAGAAAATAAAGAACAGAAAGAGAAACGATGAAACAATAATAATGTTTGCTCTCAAAACGAAGACTGATTTGTAAAAATCTACCCGGGACAGATAAAGAAATGGAATTAATTTTTGTGATGCGGCGTGATTATTTTATTTCGTCTTCCCAAAGCCCGAAAGTTTTAACCTTTTAATTTCCTGACGGTACTTAAAAGTACTGCTTTGATCACTCGCATATCTTTGTAATTTGGCCGTTTTTCCTGGCAATATTCGCATGAACACGAGGAATGCAGTTCCGACAGCTAACAGTAGATGCCAGATGGAGACAAAAATTATTTTTTTAAATTATCAATCAAATTAATTAAATCATTTTACTTAATTAAAAAAGTGTTCTGGGGTTATTCTGCATTAAAGCATATGTAATGATGCCAAAATAAAATTGAAAACTTGCTGGTGAGTTAATCCGGTCAATAAAAGGTTAAATCATTTCAGTGTTTTTATCTAAAGATCATATTTCTCGCGGTATTGCTTTCAGGAATTTAATAATTCACTCTGGAGCCTCAATGCGATGCTTAAAATAAAATAAAACAAACAGCCGTTACCTGAAAGTAAAGACACCATTTTTTTTCTCGTGTGTTCCCATTACTTATTTGATGAAAGGTGGTCTTAAGCAGAATATTCTCGGGTTCGATTTCTGGGAATCGACGGTACGACCTTCCACTAAAATATCCGCACTGTATGCCGACCCTGCTCTCTCTAAGGGGTCTCTTCTGGTACCCCCTGTTGGGTTGGGAGACGTCACTTTTTCCGGTCGTTAACCACCGGAAAAAGTGCCGCCCCCCCCCCCAACCGGGGGTACCAGAAGAGACCCGTAGATCTGTCGTGAACCAAATGTCCTCAGATCCGTCCGGAGTTCTGAGAGTGGGGAGCCAGCTCAAATAACGTCCTCGTTACACCGCAGTTGAAATTGCAAGATTATGGGTCTGACTCTGTGGAATACCAACTAATTGCAGCATAGGGTTGTGATTGCCACGATAAATAGTAATCTTGCGAAAGCAGTAAGCTAAGTGACTTAATTACACTCCCCTTATAAACCTGATGATCAATTGAACAATCCCTGTTGTTAACGCAGAGATGGAGCGCTTTTCTATCAAGATCGTTCGTGACTATCGCTTCTACGATTATCCCATGCTATTGTATAAAGTATTTAGATTTCCGTTCTATCTGTATTGTAGAGTCGGTTGGGGAGAAGCGTGAAAGGGAATGCGCTATTGGCTATTGTAGAGTCGGTTGGGGAGAAGCGTGAAAGGGAATGCGCTATTGGCTATTGTAGAGTCGGTTGGGGAGAAGCGTGAAAGGGATGAGACATGAGTCACTGAATTCCACCTACTGAGTGACTGCACCCTCCCTGAAATGGAAAGACAGTTCGAGGTTGCACTTTGGATCGCTCAGAAGGGTTGAACATCTTTAGAGGCTATTCTGCTGTGGCTATCAGCTTTCAAGAAAGGATAGAAACTAGGTCTACGCCCGCCCTCCCGTAGCATCCGGGTCATTTGAATGAAAGCCGCTGCAATAGCTCGACTACTGATGCCGCTGTCCTAGTAGCCAATCACCTGGCCACGGCTCGACCCCTCTCGAAGGAGGTACTCACTATCACTGGTGGAGGGACCTAAAGCCCTAAGATTACTATACCATCAGGAGAAGCGAGTGCCCGCTTACTTATCCGGCTGTCACTCATCCGAGAACTCGCGGTACCCCCCCGGGGGGGAGTCAGCTTTCAAAAAGTCAACCCATGAGGAGTGAACTGGAATTAAGAAATCCAATGCCGAGATAGAAAAAAAATAAGGTAACATGTGAGTATTGTGCAATTTAACCATATAGGGTATCAGACCTGGCTGACTCCGAGAGGAGACCATTGCGATCTTTCTGAAATGCTGAGTAATCCCGGATAAGTTCCCTCCTTATTATTTTTCCCAAGTAAACCTAAAATAAGAAACAGATACTGATGGTAGTTTTGTTCTTTCACGGGTAAGAGTTAACGAATCATATATAGAGAAGAACTTAGGATAATTTAGGGTATGAATTAGACACCAATTCTTCTCAAGCCTGAATAGTTACTTCTTCATTTGTGCCAGCTTAACTTGAAAATAAATCCTCTATTTATTCGGAATATGGTATTCTTTATGGTATTTCCTGAGCGGAAGTGCCTAGCACTGGTGCTCATGTACACAAACCAATCCTGATTTATGGTATTTTGTAAATTCCTTTATTTATACAATCTTGTCCTGATGATTGTTAATGTAGAGTTTGACCTTGGAAAAGAAGAAACACATCAGTGCTCTCCGAAGCTAGTTTCGGTGCTTTTCGATGTTCCTATGTATTGCCACAGACGCTCTATTCCCAAAACCCCGACCTAAAAACCGATGTTAATACAGCGATGTCACTCAGAATACAACCCTATCGCGACTGCGTGCCACTGTTGCTGTAAATACAATCCTGTGATGTTGTTCCTCAACACAGCTAGTCCCGCAACTTTCAAATACCATCAACGTGTGCCCGCGAGAGTTCTGGCATAATTTTAAGGGGGGAATATTATATAATTATTGTTATATTAAGAGAAGAATCCGTCCGCACGCACCATAGACGTTAATGTTGACATCAGCGCGCCCTGTCTTCTGCGAGTGGTCCGTCACTGAGCAAATGTACCTCCCGCTGTCTCTGGTCTGCGCGTTCTTTACGATGAGGCTCGTCGAGACTTCCTGGTGCTTGTAAGTCCTCGTGGTCTTCCACTGGGAGATGGGCTGGGTCTCGTTAATCCGGCCCTGGCTGTTCTGTAAAATGGAGTTATCATATCTTTAGAACATGCAAGTTCACAAAAAGTATGGAAAATGTTCTGTAATGAAGTACAGAACAGAACGCCGTCCCTTACCCCCGTACCCGAGACCAGACCGGTCACTGAACGGTTTGATGGGCAAGACACGGGAATTTTATTTAAGAAAAACAAAATGAACAGAAAGAAGGAAATATATACACTATGTACAGCACAGGCATTTTCACTTTTACTCTATTAGTTCGCAATAGTCTTCTTTTCTTTAGTTGTTGTTATACCTTTCTTTTATTTGAAGGGGGAATGTCCGGTGATTGAGCTACTTACTTCAGCTCGCTGGGAAGTTGAAGGCTAGGGAGGCCGGAAAAGATCTCTGTTTTCGCTAATGAACTTGATAATCCCACGATTTTCTGCCTGGAGACGAGGTTATTGGCGACCCTTTTCAGCCATTCTTGTTCGAAGTTTGGCGCTGGCTTCCTCATATGCTAAGACACTGTATAAATACACTCCGTGGCATAGTGAAGTGCCGTTCCAATTCCACCACAACTGCAGTAATCGCTGTCAGACAGGTGAAACCTTTTGAGGTAGGCAGGGAAAGGTGTAATGGAGTACAGAAAGTCATGATATTTGTCATTACTGAAGAGGTATTGCTGTAATTCATTCATGCGAACAAACACTGGATTTTAGGAACATGTTTGTCAGTTGTGAGGGGCAGTGGAAGCGATACCCCTCAAGTCGCACGCACTTGAGGAACGTAACTGTCTTTGTTATTTAACACCTAACTGCCCACTGTCTTACGTTGGGCTGTGACGTCATATCCGTTCTTTTTCTGCATGATGCTCAAATTAAATTAATTCCAAAATTAAATTAATGCGACGAATATGACATGTATTACGCGAACATGAATGGACTTCATTAACTTCTAAAATTTTCATCACTATTTAAAATTTTTCTTCTTCTGTTGCCGTTTCTTTTGCGAAAATCTAAATGTTTTAGGTAATGCGCATTTGAAGCGCCACCTACAACTAAAACAAAAACTTATTCATTACGAGAGAGAATTGATTGGGAGAAGCCCCTCACCTTCAACAAGGATTAGAACAATCCAAATATTATGCTTCGGTCACTCGGGCTAGCAGTTGTCCTTTTTTCATAAAATACTACCCGCCCTAGCGGAAGTCAACCTATCGGCTCGACGTAGGAAATATATATATATAACCATACTCCCTTGCGGTCTGATTGTAATCACCGGAGGCGATATAGTTGAAGTGGTGGTACCAATTTTTTTTGTTCAGTATATGTTTGAGTTTTTGATAAATATTTATTTTTAAAATATCGACTGCTTCATTGACTCAATATAAAGTGGTCTATCAGGACGGAGGTCGTTTTATGTTGAGTCAATAAAGCTGTCGATATCATAAAAATAAATATTTATTAAAAACTCAACATAAATGCTTCGGCTCGACGGACCAAGTCAAGAAAGTCTCAATATGGTATTCTAGTATCGTTATTTTCTTTCATAAGAAAAGTTTTTCGAAAGTGTATATTCAGGTAAATATCTTTCAAAGGGAAATAGAAATTATTTAAATTATTTTCTCCACTTAAGTTTAACTTCGAAATAAAAAATTAGTTGTAAGCATGAAATCAAAACTTGTCACTTACATTTTTATTTGGATAGCTCCAATCAATAAACAGCCTCGTATCTGGATCGACATCCACAGTGCACTTGAGGACGAATGTATCGTTTACTACTGGATGCAGAGCCTCAGATGTGTTGATGTAAGGCTGGGGAGCGTTGTAGGTATCCGCTGAAAAAAATTGAGCAGAAAATTAATATCTGTAGAAGACTGACACTTTGATTGGCCAAGCACCTCATCGTGTCGTCCCAGAATTATTTATTTATTTGTAGTTAGTTTGCTGTAAGAAAACTCTAATTTAAGGAGAATTTGACAAAGTCAAATTTTGCTCCAAATAGGTGAAAAGGAAGAGGAACGGTCTCAAAATGCACGCTACTTCCCTGTACAACAGAGTTTCACCTGAAATACACTATATTGTGAAAGTATATGAGAAAGTCGAAGGAGAAACACTCCCGTTGGTTTGAATCAACCTTCTACACATTGGAAATTATCAATTACTCCCCCCCCCATACGCACACACTGCGAAGTAAGAACAGTGTTCAAAACAGACTGAACTGCCCTCTATCAATTGACTTTTTCATCAAAACCGGACTGTATAAATCAGAGGACTCTTTAAGTCGGTAACGTCAAGAACTGAAACTTGAAATGGGAACTAAAACTTGCTAATTGCACGCTTCTGCTTCTAACTTGATGTTGTAAGTACAGTTTATAAGTAACTTTGTCTATGTGTTTAAACTCTAATATCTTTGTGTTTGAAATAATTGGCAAAACCAGACGAGCAGTACCCCAGACCCAACCACTTGACCGATTTCGACAATTTTTATTTCATGTGGAAACTTATGACATCTCTAGATATGTCATCGATGGTCGCCTGCCCCCACCCCTCCATTTTCGAAATGTATCTCAAAATAAAAACTTAGGCTCTGCAACTGCCAATTCACCAAGTTGCAAGCATAGTAGACACAGGCTATTAATATTACGGGCGAAAAGCTGGTCGCCGATGGCGGCAGGTATGTTTTTATAATCCAAAGGAATGGTTCTGCGGTTTCAGTAGTTTGGAAATCTAAATGGATTAATCCACGTTTATTGCAACTTTGGAAATGCCGAGCTTTCCTAGCACCTCCTAAGTACAGAAGGCCGCTGATTTGTGACGTGACCCAAAAATTGATTTTTTTTCCTTGGGAGTGGCCTGCCAGGTTGGATGTGGGGTGTATTGCCTTACAACATCCGATATGCGGCGTGGCAAGCCAATCCCGCAGCAAGAAAATCCAACTATTGGTGACGTCACAAATCAGCCGCACGGTCTTCTGTACTTAGGAGGTGTTGGCTTTCCCCGGAATGACAGAACGCCGCCCCATGTCTCTGTTCTTGCAACTATTACAGCTGCCGCACCAGTTGGGGGGACATGGGATCCCCGGAATGACAGAACGCCGCCCCATGTCTCTGTTCTTGCAACTATTACAGTTGCCGCACTAGTTGGGTGGACCCGGTATGACAGAAATGGCAGGATTATTTTGATATCCCTATTATTTGAATACTGCATACTAATACTGATTAAAAACTAAGAAATAATTCTAAACAAGCAGAATCACCACGTTAACAGGAATGGTGAGCAAGGATGCATTTCCAGCAGCAGATAGCGCTGTTGTAAGCAAAAAGCACATGGGCGTGCAAGTGGGTGACCTCCCAGTAATGGCGCTCGTTTTATAGGAAGCACAGAATTATGTCTCCCACCGCATGCTCCATCGTTAACCTGCTGACTGCTGCGACTCACGCCTGTGAGACTCGTAATTTCTATCCAATTCACGGCAGTCAACCTGTTAGCAACGAGGGTGGTGGTCTCTTTTCTTATATATTTCTTGCTGTTAATGTACCAAGATTTATAAATGCAAGGAATGGAAAGTCGAGTTGCTCATTGCACGTTAAAACTATTTATTGCAAACAAACAACGTGCCCAATTAACAAATACCTCTGTAACAACACGATGATTTAGGGTTGCAGGTGAAATTGAACGTAACATTCTTCGACTAGTGTCAACCGCCAGAGGAATGACAATGCTTCCCTGTGCAGGTATAACAAAGCGTGGAGGGGCAGAGGCGCCAAAGCATCTGCAGAGGCGCCAATACTTGCTGGAGACCAGAGAGGACCACAGGGTTCTTAAAAAAGCGTTGATTGACAATGTCGCCTACGTGAAGGGAAACTGGACAATTCAGAGTAACGAAGCGTGGATTTGATGGACGAGGGGCAACATTTACCTTTGTAGGAAGAGTGCTAACGAGGGAGAAATAATGGTGGGAATTTTTGCAGGTGGTGGAAAGGAATGCCATCTTACTAATGAGGAGACCCGGATCGTGACATAAAACGGGGGATTTCGATGTTCTGAGGAGAGTTGAGAGTTGGACTTCACCTACGCTGGTGAGCGTTAGATTTGCTTCGAATCGAGACTCGAGTACTCCCATCGGGATTGCGAGTTCTGAACTTTACGGATAGACCCGGTCATCTAGCTCATCTCGTAGGAGTTTACATCGAACTCCGGGGCATTATTGATTTTTCCAGCGCAGTGCAGGTTGGTTTAGAGAAATTAATGAACTACTCGACCAGAGTTACAGTTCCTCCCTTCGAGGTCATTTTTATTGATTTTTTGTACATAAGCATTCTAATCTAGAAAATGTATATTACAAATGTATGTAAATAATATAGCTGTAATAAAATTCGGAAAGACTACTCTCTGTATTCGCCTCGAACTTTGCTCAGCCATAAAACCGCTGCCATCGGCCGTGACGTTACACCTCCGTTAACTAGCATGTCTCTCTTTGGTGAGTTCCCAAATTAGTTTGCTCAGTTAGTCTCTATGACTCTCATTGGGTAGAAATAGATCCCGGGACTAATCAATCACGCCATCACGAATAAACACGAGTTTCGAATGCGTGCACTCACCCATGTAGAAGAGCGTGAGGTCGATGGAGTCTTCGATCCCGCCGAAGGAGTAGGCCCTGCACTGGAAGAGGCCGTGGAAGAAGATGGTCGGGTAGTGGATGATGAACCCTCTGCGGGGATCGAACTCGACGTCCGCTCCCATGGAGACCATCTCTTCCTCCCCCTCTGTCTTCCAGAGGGTGACATTGAGGCTCGAGCTGGTGGGCAAGCACTGGAGGACGGCCGTCCGGTGCTGCTGGACAGGGATGAAGAGGCGGCCCATAATGCTGGCAGGTGTCTCCACAAACAAATTAAAAGGATCTGGAAATGGAGACGTTTTAAAAGCTTCTCAGCCTTTGTAATACACGTCGCCTCTTGAGAATCAAAGTGGTGAAAGTCCGAAATTCATCATCTCGAGGAAACAGCGCTTCGAAGGCCATCTTCCCCCATATGGCTCATGTTGCCCTTAACGGGTCTATTCTGGTACCCCCGGTTGGGGTGGGGGGCGGCGGTTTTTCCGTTCTTAACCAACGAAAAAAAAGGCGGCGCCCACCCCACCCGAGGGTGCCAGAATAGACCCGTTAGAGGCAAGGGGTCGAGATATCCTTTCACCTCTTTTTCACTTGAAAAGGCAATAATTTAACACATTAGCTGCTATGATTCATGTCTGAGATTCGAGTCATCTATCTAATGACTTGACCCCTTCTCTGCCATCTCTTAACTAGAGTAGAGAAGGGGGGTACCAGAATAGACCCGGGGGTCATCTAATTAGATAATAGGTTCTGGACACACCAGTGCGTCGGTGGCAGTGAATGTGGTAAGTGTCATTTAATGGTCTTCATTTGAAAATCGACTTTTTGGAGTTTCACCACTATAATTCTGAGCAGGCGGTATATGATTATAGAAGACGGACTTTTATCGTTTAATCTTAAGGAATGGAATGATTAATATTCCTTAACCCTCTGTCTGCATATCCCGCGATTTCCACGGGTTGGAAGTTCGTCTGTTTTCTGCTGCAGCCTGCGATTTTCACAAGCTAATGGGTTTACTTCGTACTTTTAAAAGGTTGAATCATATTATGCTAATAAAGCCCTGCATGTAAATAACATTCGCTTGGTTCAACGGTATTTGAACATGTTTTAAAACATTGCATCTAAATAGTAATTCAAAAACATCATACAGTCGGAGGGTTATTGTTTTCACTAAATTTAGCAGCTTATTATTGTTCATTTTGATGCTTTGTCTGTGTCTTGTTCTTATCTTTCATGTCCAACGTGTCTGCTTAAATATTTTCGGATTGCAAACAAAAATTGTATCTTTTTCAAATAAATAACTAGAAAATTTTAAATAAAGTACTTTTTCTTCAGATGATTCTGAAAATTTGCTTCCTCAGAAATGACGAATTCTTTAAAGACGCATTTTGCATTTACAAACGTGAAACCCCGTTAGAGAGACCGATCTTCCTTAGATGGGAGATTGACCGCTGTAGAGAGGTTTCGCTGTACTTTCGTTTCATATTTATTTTATGTTGATATAAATTAATTCGAATCTCTAGTAATGCTCGTAAATTCTTCGGTTTTCTTGTGGCTCCCCGTTATTTTTCACCTGGTTGTTATAAAATTTATTTCTGACATTTTCTCATTATTACAATTTCGATTTCGAAATGATATTTTGGGAGTTTTTAAAAGCGGATAAATTTCAACTATATGGAAATGAACCCTTTTATTTAGACTTCACAGAGCATAACGAAGAGGTTGTTGCCAAATTTCAGCGATATTTGTTATTGCATGATTCAAAACAAGTTTCGTTATTTCTTAACTTTCATATTATTTATCATTCGCCATATATAAAGTTGATATGATGAATATGATGAAGTTATTGTAAAAAACCTCCAACAAGTTATTCTAGCAATATTAAGTTTT
>BGPR01047308.1:0-11826 GCA_013235015.1 Araneus ventricosus
GTATCTGAGAAAACAAATTGCTTAATGAAGCACTGCTTCACTTGCTTCGGTTGAATGCACGCCATTGGCTTCAGGCAGAAATGTCTCATACAAACTCGCCTAACGCGGGAATGTTGTTAGTCGAATGGAGGAAATTGTCTGATGGGGGAAATGACAATTTGAGTGTAAGAAAACAGTAGCACATGTGAACAGCTACAGCATTCTTGATAAAATCCCGAAAAGAAAGTCCCGAAACAAACATCTGCGATTTTCCAAAGACAAATGCTGTCCACCGTTTTCAATTTTTTTTCTTACACCAAATAAAATTACATGGCTTCAAATGTATTTAAATGTAAGTTTATTCTGGCCAGTAGTTATTAATTTAAAGATTTTTAAATTCGTAATTTTAATTATAATCACCCTGTATATGTGTAAAATTTTTTATGAGTGAAAATTTTGCATTTACTAATATAAGAATAAAAAATTAGGAAATTCAGAAGGCAAATTATTACATCCTAGAAATATTTGAATCCGAAATTTAATCTAGATATTTTAAAAGTTAGTGAATAAATCAGATTAAAGTTTAATTTTAAATATAGGCAATACAATTAGTGTGATGTTGCTTACATAACCCTTCCACGAAACAAAATGAAAATTTCTGAGATTTCTGGTTTATAATTAAGAGCGCGCCCCAGAAAACTATCATAATTAAATTTCCTTCGAGATTTTAATTTTAGTATCAATATTATTAGGAGGGAGACTACGGCTACATTTTGTGGTCGAACTATGCATACACAATCACTAATCATGTATTTCATTATAAGTCGAGCTGGAAATGCAAATCCACGTCTTTTTCAATTTAGAATTATTTTATTTGTTTCCCTTTTTAATTCGAATTTGAATTATTGTGCGTAGCTTGCATTTTTGAAAAGAAGATTAACTTTCTTTTGATGCTTATTTTAATATCTCGTAGAATAATATACTATTAAATAAGTTTCCTCGTTTGGAATAAACATGGAAAACTTATTTTCAATTGGATTGAATGCAGATATAAGTTAATATTAGTTATTAAAATGAAATGAAATTCAAGATAAATCATTTTTCAGAAAGAATCAACATAATCAGTGCATAATATTCTAAGAAAATATGATTTAAGCTTCTGCCTATCATCTGGTTTTAACTTTTTGGGGAAAGAAGATTCCGTCTGGGATATGAATATACCAGGAAAAATAACGAAATAAATTTTGGAGAAATTTTAGTCATTCGGAGTAACTTGATGCACTTCCTTTTAAGATGCGGCTCTAAAATATTGACGCTTTTCCACTCATTTCTATGGCAGTGAAATAGACCGGAGTGCTCGATTTAGACGATGCAGAGCCTTATTGGAAACTGGCTGAACTGCAAATCATTTCTTTTTTCTCTCAAAAATTTATGTCCACAGAAATTTATGTGATGGACCCTAATAAACGTCTGATTCAAACAGTCGTTTTCCTTTTGGCAAATTAATTTAGATTTCATGGAAACGTCATACGAGGAGTATACTATTTTTTTAAGCAAAAATTAAAAAAAAAATCGACGGGAGGCTATCTCTGCGAAACGGCCGCTGGGATTGAGGGGCGTAGACTTACTTACCTTACTCAACTGTGACTAAAGTGTGACTATTAGCTCTGTAGTCCATAGTGACTATTATTCACTAGTATTAGTTATTAGTTACTGTAACTATTAGTCTAGTGTGACTATGTGACGCTATCTATGTAAAATTCTTCGTGACTTTCACCAACTTTGAAACTCGACTGTGACTAAACCGTAATTACAAATTCTAAATTTTTTTATAATCTTCAATGTCTACCTTTCTCTGTTAAATGAAACTAAAACCAACTCTCTATGTTATTTGGTTGCGGAGCTATAAGCGTTTAACTTTAGCACGAAATTCGATGCAATTCAACAATTCTTGAGTAATATTTCGCGCGATCGATGAATGAATTATCTTAGCCTGCGTTCGCGCGCATCGGTCGCTGTGACATCAAGATTTTTCGTTATTTTCACCAAATTTGCAGCTCGATTGTGACTAAACCGTAATTCCAAATTCTAAAATTCCTTTTGCAATCTTCAATGTCCACCTTTCTCTGTTAAATGAAACTAAAACCAACTCTCTATGTTATTTGATTGCGGAGCTATAAGCGTTTAACTTTAGTACAAAAAGCGTCATAATTTTTTGCTTTCCCGACACACCATTAGACCACTATGGAGAGATGCAAGTCTGACTAAAAATTGGCAGGGAAATCGGGAAAATTAAATCTACAATTTCATAATTAAAATTTAAAAAATTATAATATATGTATTTAGAGAACATATTTATATGTTACGGTCAATGTAGATAATCGGTTATTATTCATAATAACCGTAGATTATGCATAATAACCAAGTAAGCCAGCTAAAGTAGATAATTTACAAAAATTTTTCACATTAACCGGTTAATTATCGGCATCGGTTAATCACATTAGCCTGTATAATTATTAATGAAATTTGGTCAGTGTGATTATTTTCAACGGAGTAGCTTGCCTCTCATGAAACATCCTCAAGTTGGGCTTAAAATTTAAAATTTTAATTTTAAATAGACTTTTGATTTATTTAATGATTTTATATTTCTCGGATTATGTAATTGAGCGATTGTTATTGATTTAGGAATATAATAAAATTCGCTTGCGTTTAATTTTATGAAGTAGCTTGTTCATATTTTGGAATTTGGTGGTGGTTTCTTTAATTCATCGCATTATTCTATTCTTTTTTTGTTAAATCTAGAGCGTTTCTTCCCAATTGCAAATATTAGAACCAAGTAAATATATTAATTATTTGCTATTTCTTGTTCTGGAAAACATTTGCAGCTAATAGCGAAGCTACTAGGGGCAAATGCGTTATATTTCTTTACATTCTTTGATATACCTGTGTTCTTTTCTAATTTTTCAATATTCTAACATTCAATGAGCTAAAGAAGCTACTAGGTTACGGCTCCCCCTGCTAGCAAAGCCACAGGATGTTTTTATTAAAGTTTAAAAAATTGCCCGTTGCCTATTTCAGATGCCGCAGGCATCGCGAGCACAATTTCTCCTGCTTCATTTGAGTAATTAAAAAACGTAGATTCCTACATTCAATGAGCTAGTGAAGACACTAGGTTCCGGCTCCCGCTGCTAGAGAAGTCGTAGAATTTTTTTCTTTTAGTTAAAAAAATTTGTCCGGAAAGCAGGAAAACTGGAACAGAGTACCGAAACACTTCAGCAGCCGCAGGAAGCCGAGTCACCGAACTGGAACATTGATAGCATCCGAAGACTGGCGCTGTCAGTTAAAGAATTCAAAATGAACTACTCGTTGTCTATCTATTATCGCTGGGTTAGATGGGGCTTAAATACAGGATGATAAGAAATCATTTCACTTTAATTCTTATAGAAGGAGACGCCCTCTCGCGGGCGCCACAAACTTTTTCCATTCTATCCCCCAAGTCCCGCCTCACTCAATGATACCACCCAGGACAAGTTCTGTCGCTGTTCAAACTTCCAGCAGACACGCCCACCATGCCAAGATGAAAGGTCGCGCGTACGTATTTGTATCGTAAAATATCAATTTTCAAGAGGGTGATTATAAGAATTAGTTTGTAATTGGGTATAGGTTAAGTGCAATTATTAAGAAACTAAAAAATCCCCCGTCATGGAGAGAAATGTTTAACATTGATTGAAAACAAATAAAATAGACATATGTATTATGAAAGGAATTTTTTTATTTACATATTATTTATATTTTTCTTTATTCAAAGAGTCATCGTGGCATCCAAAAAATCCATCGTAGTATCCATCCGTGAAATCCATCGTGCATCGTGGCGTCCAGACTATATCACGCGCATTATATACTACTGATGTAATTTACTATTTTCTATTAAAAAACGGAAATTAATATGAAATATAGGATTAATATAGTTTAAAATTTCTCCGGAACTATTGATCATAGCGAGATAAACTTTATATCAATCGATAGAAAATTTTATTTCACTATATTAGAGCTATTAAATTTGAAATTAGAAAGACAATTACTGTTTTAAATTTAAAATGACTGAAATTTAGGTTCTCTAACAATGAAATAATGCTGTTTAACGTCTCGCAGTGCTGTGGCTCGAATTTTATTGTTGGTGACGTCAAAGCGTTACCGAGAAATCTGGGCTATTATATTAGTAATTTTCATTAACATGTCTTACAGGTTTCAGAGTTGAAAAATTCAGAACTTATTAAGAATTCAATAAATTTCAGATGCTCCTTTTTTTCCTTTTCTTTTTCATCTCGCTTACTTGAAAAACATTTTTCTATTATGAGAATATAATAAGAAAAATCTTTAAAAAAATTAACAGAACTGAAATTTAACTTGATGCTATTAATTGGAACTTTAAAGTGAGGCGAAAAAGAAATGCATTATGTTTATTAAGTACCTCACAAAAAAAACCACCGAATGACTATTTGTATTCTAAATAATTTTGATTCAACTTCTTCCGACACTAATACGCCATTTAAGTTTAAGAGCAAACAATTTCCATTAATTAGCAATGAAGCAAACAAAGTCCGTGTAAAATTAAACACGTCTAAATCCATGACACATTGAACGCGTGGAACATTGTTTTCGCGCAATCTATCATTGGAAAAGTCTCTTGTATCGACCGTTATGTCGAAAGAAATAGTAAGAATTCCGAGGAAGATAATTGAAAGTTTGCTTCTGAATACGCTAGCCTTAATTAGGTGAACCCGATAATTTCGCTATCGAGTTTATTTCCCAGTGAGCTGTTCGCTTAATTGGGATGAACAGTGAAATAAAAATTGATGACTACTCGCAGAAGTTTTCTTACACCAGAGAGTTACAAATGTCCAAACTGCAACGTGTTAAATCACTTTAAAATTTCGTTCAATAAACTTCATTTATTTGGAAGCCTATGGTTTCCCTGTCTATTTTTGACAAAATGAAGAACGCAACAGAATTGATTTTATGATTGTATATTCTTCTAAAACCAGCGGGAGTGTTCTCCCCTAAACTTTGTCATATACTTCCCCAGAAAAGTGCCGCTTCCCCTTCCCCAGCGTAGATAAAAAAATTCGAACCTATTGTTACCCAGAATCCAATGACTATCAGAAGGTTTTTCATTATAGTGATTGAAAAATATCTAGGCAAAGAATGAAATTCAAAGAGATGCGTAACGATTTTCCTCTCTTACCGGCTCAAGGACAAACTGACGTAATTCGCTACTCCGTAATGAAATTCCTCTCCGTTCTTCCAGTACGCATGCGCGTGGAGATGATGGATTCTCTTCAAAAGTAAATTATACGGACCGACAGACAGTCAACCCTTTGACGGATTTGGTCCAAAATTTTATACGGACCTACATTCATGACGATAAAACCGTGTACGAAATTTTATCCATCTAGCTATTCAAGGTTTTGAGTTATAGTGTTCACATGACAGCGGACATACAGATAGACAGACTTCCCTTTGACGAATTTTGTCCAAAATTTCATAGAAACCTACAAATTATGCTTCAAGACCACATACCAAATTTCATCCCCGTAGCTCTAATAGTTTTCGAGTTATCGTGTTCACAGACAGACAGACATAATTCCAAAATTGTGTTTTTCGGACTCAGGGAGGTCTAATATGTGGAGATTCGTCAAAATCTCGAGTTCGAATTTTTTGACGATTACAATACTTTCTCTTTGTATACTTCGTATACGAGAAAGTAAAAAGTGAAATAAACTAAGTTACGGTCACACTGAGATTTGTTTTTATATCGCAGTCTATATTCCAATACGCATGGGTCGAAATTCAAAGTAAGAAACATAATATTTAACTAACACTTATGAAAACAACTACTTTAACTTATTTCCATTTTATTGAACTGGAAATAAAAGCTGTTTTCATGTCGGTATTTCAAAAGCAGTCGAAAATTAAACCCAGTAGAACAAAATAGCATTCAAAAGAAGCTGAAGATTTCACATGCTGCTCAACATGTGGTAATGTCTACGTGTTTAAATTAGTAAGAATTCAATAATTTTATTTTTAAAGTGCATTAACATTGGAACTTACATAATTGATAAATCTACGTACAGAAGTGAAGGAAGAAAAACGAGTTGTGTACAGTTTATTCATCACCGAGATTCAAATATATTATATTGAACGCCAATTAATATGTAAAGAACCCATTCTTACGAAGAATTTATGAACAAGAACAAATAGTATTTGAAGATAAACATTAATTATTCTGCGCTGGATTTTGTCTGAAATACTCGAGAAAGGAATTTTTAAATTAAAGAGCTGAAAAAATTATGCAAGTGCTGGTTTAGTAAGGCAAGTTAACTATTTAAGCACTTTTTAACTTCATTCTCTTCAAAGAATTTTTATAGCAAAGTTTCAAATAAAATATTAAGTGACCTATAGTAAAAAAAGAAAATTAAGTAACAAAGTGTTGCTTCATTCTCCAGTTAAGAAATCTAAAATTTATGATTGAAACGAAAGAGGAAAAGATTTAAGAAAGCTACTCGCCTTTTCTTGATAATTTAAAGATTTTGCAGGATAATAAGAATTATGGATTTAATTAATAAGTGAAGTTAGGTACATATAATAACAGAATTGTTGAAGATAAAGGAATTTCTCATCAGAAGCAATTGTTCATTATGGAAAAATCCAATGAAATTTACTTCATGCTTTAAATGTTGTCTTTCATTTGGTATATTGATGCAAAAGTCATACTTGTGTGGCTATGCTGCACCAAACATATGGTTTTGAATAAAACTACTAACATATATAGGCATTACTTCAAAGGTTCGCATGGTGTTCCACTGTCAGTAAAGGATTATCAGTTGCCAAGTAGCGGTATTTGTGAAGATTAATGAGCCATTATTTTCCTGAAAAAGTATGGTCCTAGAGCTAAGAAATGAAAAAAACATTGTATTATTCAATAATAATAAGGTTTACAATAGATTTCAAGATTCTACATTTGCATTTATTGATTTGAGGGAAGTGATTTTTATTACTTTGTTAATTATTTATATAATAGTTCTTGAATGGGTTTATACATTTTTTTTTGGAATCATTCGTTATTCCGTTCCAGCAATATTTCTTTAAATTTTGTCATTTCTCTTATCGAACCTGTTTTCATTCTTTTTGATGTCGCATTTCTGAATCTTTTTAATATTCTACACATTTTTAGATACCATACGGGCATGCAAGTATTTACTAGAAAAGCCACATAAAACGTCGTACATCTTTGTTTCTCGATGTTTCTCTAAATGGTTGAATAAAATTACAAATTATTTAAATGTTTAATATCCCCCTCTTAGAATTTGAACTGTACATTACTAAAACACTCTTGAGAAGAATAAATAACCATGAAATAAATCAAGAAGAGTGATCTTTAATATCATTTTCATTAGTTGGAAAATATTATACAGTTCACCAACAATTTATTTCGTGGAATAGACCCTTAATGAATTGCTCATGTTCAATTTCGAATATCAACTTTTAAGACTGAAGGCAAATGAAATCAAGGAGCAGTATTTGGTGGAATTTAATTTTTAAGTTAAACTATTAATTCTATAAAAACACAAGCATGATATTAAAAGCTTCGGTTTTATGTCAGATATAAAATTTGGTTTGTTGGCTGGTTGTTTATTTTTTAATGGCACAAGAGCCATATTTGGCTAAACTGTGCCAATCAGATGGTAAAATTCGGTTGGAGATGTCGGCGCAGCTTGAAGAGATTGTTGTCGTTGAGATCCAAAACTCTTTTATTTGAAATCTTCAATACTTTTTATGCATAAAAATGATTTTAAAATCGTCAGAAGGTACTTTAAGTAAGTCCAATCCATGACAATTTTTAAAATCTTGCGCTAAAATCGGCGTTGACAATGGAGAATTGTCCAAAACAAAAGATAGCTTTAAACGGATTTTCCAGCAACTTTTGCTAATTTAGCAGCTTTTTGGTGTTCAGGAAAAGTGGGGAATCGCTCGACTCATTAGTTAAAGAACAAGTGTTTTCACCTTTGAAATAAAGTAGAAGTGCGATTATCTTTTTAAAAATTATGTAGGATTAAAAAGATCTTATTTTATTGGCGTCGATAAATCGAATTTATCACGTTTATGTGTTTTTTTTCACTCTCTCCGTAATATTACCCTAAATAAATACACACGTTTAGAGAGAACCTTTATATCAAGGCTTTATGTTGTTTCTTATGCCACGCTATTCCAGCTTATCCACCTAGAGCGGTTCGTACGCGAATCTATTAGAGTTTGATTAGATTAATCGGTCTAATTAGAACCTGAGCCGATCAATCGGACTAATTGGACCTCCACAGTTTCGATTTGATTATCCCGACTAATTGCTTTGGATGCTATTCTAGCCATTTCATAGACAAAATGAAAACGTGATTCAATAAATCAGTTCTATTAACCATCCATATATTGGGCCAAGGAAAAGGATTCTTCTTATTCTGCCTATTCATAGCTGCAGGATCGAAATTCCATGGCAGTGTTCACAGAATTATGGAAAACCGAAAGAAATTTGAAAGTTATGATTGAGAAATTTTAAAGTCATAGTTGTGAATTTTTTTGTACATTGACGAAAATATTGTGCGTTAAAAACGAGGAAAATTAAGCAGGAAATTCCAGATATTTTGTACTATATTCCAATAACCCTAAAATGCGACACTGATTTCTAAAAAAAGTTTAATTTGAAAGAACCTTGTAATTCTTGCATGAATAACTCAAAGCTGTTTCAAATAGTAATACTCTAAAAAAATTAAATGAATAAAATATGCTCCTTTTCATGATCAATTAGTTACTACAAAACTCGATATAATTTTAGAAAAGAATCATCAAGATCGAGACAAAAAGAGTCATTTCATCCTTGGGAATCATAATTTCAAGGCTGTATGGAAAATGAAGTCAATGCTTGGATAAGACGTGATTTTATAAAGGAAGGTTTCATATATAGGACCTCCATCTGGAAATCATTGCTAACTGGGAGAAAATGAATATTTATTTAAATATTTCTTAAAGGAATAATAAAAAAGCATCACAAATTAATTTTTGAAATACAACGTGAGTAAAACTGAGAGAAGCGTTACAAACAGCGATAAAGTTGGCCGAGTTGCCCAGAAAAGTGATTCAGTGAACCTATTGCGAGTCAAAGCATGAGATCCTGAGGTTTGACCAAACGACAGATTTTGATTTTTACTTTCAGATTAAAGCGAAGAATTCTGAACGATAATCAAAATAGATAACCAGAACGGAAATCGGGTTGTGTCATGATAAGGTTTAAACATTCAGACGCTTAGTGATACTTCAAAAATGGATGAGCATCAATAAAATCCCAGCTTGCTGTCACTAAAATATAAATTGATAGAAGATATTAATAACCATTTCACTAAGATACATTTTTCCATAATATCCCATTAATCTTCAAAATTGTATGATTTAAGCAAGAGAAATATTATGCAGGATGCTTGATGAAGTGTGAATGTGAACCGTTTGATTTTAAAAGGGGACTTCTACAGTCTTGGCCTGAATTATATTTTTATTTTCGATTTTAATTTAATGACGTTAAATACATCGTTTGGTGTACAAACGAGACTTCTGCCATTCACAACTACGTTGTAGTAAAGTATCAAAATTTCCATACGACGTTAGAAGGAGCAGTAGCGTATCTACACAAAATGGCGCCCAGAGCAAATATCAAAATGGCGCCCAGAGCAAATATCAAAATGGCGCCCAGAGCAAATATCAAAATGGCGCCCCCTCCCTATATTTTGTAATGTGAGATTTTCTTGTTCGGAAACTTTATGTATGGGCGTGCAAACATTAAAGCTGCAAAGAAACCTAAAAATAATAGATAAAATATTTTTGAGTTGATATGATTTACACGCCACAAATAACTTCACGATGGTCATTATATACCGACATGTCTTTAATCAATCTAAAAGGTATCATAAGAAAAAAATGGATAAAAAATAAATTTTATAAAAACAATTCAGAGGTTTTTAAAGAAATTTTGCTAAACTTTCTCGGAAAATTTTATGCTGTCTAACTTTAATCACTTAGACAGGACTCAAATAATAAAATCAAACGGTAGTTTATATGAAACTTTTGATGCATTAGAAATATATAAATAAAAATGGATTCCATTTATCTCATACTTGAAAAAAAATTATGAAATGTCTACAGATCTCTTAAGTCATCGAAAGAAACCCCACACACATACGAATAATAACTAAAAAATTATAAACATTAATGTTTTGCTTGCAACGAAGTTTCTAATACAATTATAAAAATGGAATTTAATAAATTTAGATTCGTTCACTTTCTCATCAGTGTAAAACTGAAGTTAACGAAAATCGCCATAAGGAATTTCATATACGTTTATAAATGAGAAAAAATACGTTGTTTAGCTTAATAATAGTACAATATTTTTTTTCAGATCCAACGCAACCCCCACACTCGGGGGGGGGGCACCCTGATTTGTGAATCTGCTTGTTGAAACATAAATGGCGAGATAAGAGTTCTAAATGCGGAAGGTAATGGGCAAAAAACATTATTCCACACTTTATCGAGTCGATAGCTTGAACTCGACATTTTAAATTAAAACAGAACACGAAAAATTGAAGTAATTTTAATTCGAAAAGATTTAAGTAAAATTTAATTTCAGAAAGATTTTTCAAAATATTCGTTTTGTATTTTCATTTTTCAAATAAATGAAAATGTATACCTTATCGACATTATATTTGAAAGAACTTCATAATTGGGCATGATATCATTCTTAGAATTAATTATTATTATGATAATGATAATAACCTTCTTTTTGCCTGTTTTTATATGTGTTTGGCGGAACAACTGCGTCTGGTTTTTGCGAAATAAAATTTAAAATAAACTTCTATCGTATTTTCAACATACAAATTATGCAAATATTCAGTACTGGAAAACTATGTAAAGATATCAAAATAATATCGTAAACTTAGTCTATCAAAGCTGCTCGAGTGCTTTTTCACTATGCCAAAATAAAAAAAAAAGAATCCGTTCTTCACTCTCTACTGATTGAAAATAGAAATAACATTTTTTTTGCTAATTATTTGTCACGAACTCCCGAAGAAGCGATAAAAATCAGTATGAATCCTGCTTATCGGGGAAAAGTCTGACAAACCCTGTGTTGATAATCGATTTTAAATTATCTTCCCTTCTCTCCCACCCCCTGAGCACAGATCTATAGAAGTACCTTCCTTTGAAACAAGCTTCCGATTTCATAGATGGGACCCGTTTGGTCATCAAATGTCTGTAAAATAATACTATTTATTATTTTGTCGCAGCTTGAATAGTTTCCGGTTGTAAATAAGACTTTACCCTTTAGGTTTTCCCACAATTTGGTGAAGCTGTTTTAATTTTTAATAATATTTGGAATAAGAGCTTAAAAACCTGCATTTCTTTTAAATTCAACTAATTGATTCCTTAATTTTGCGCCCAGGGCACGTGCCCTACCTTCCCCACCCTAGTTACGCCACTGAGAAAGAGATTTTTCCGCAGAAGATCCCTTTTAATATTAACTTAGCAGTTCTCTGCTAGATGTCAGAAGTTCCCTTTCTAAAATCAATCGACTCATTTAGTAAATATTTAAATACTATATTATTTACTTACGCAATTTTTCACTAAAGGAGGAAGTCCATTTATAAGAAATAGTAAAAACAACACGAAAATGGGGAACTAACATCATTATTGATGCTGACCTTCAGTCGCATTTTCAATCCTTGCATCAACAGCAACTTCCGAGCCAATTTG
>BGPR01047309.1:0-11826 GCA_013235015.1 Araneus ventricosus
GTAAATTGACTAGATATACTAGAGCTACATGGGGGATAAAGCCTCAAATTATTAAAGAAATCTACACCCAAGCAATCGAAAGCTATATTCTTTATGGCTCTGAAATTTGGTACACTGATCTAGTTAAACTCAATCTAAAATTAAACCAAATTCAGAGGATTCCTCTTTCTACCATTGTGAAGAACTATAGGACTGTCTCTACTGAGGCCTTGAACATTTTGTCTGGCTGTCCTCCTTTGGACATTGTGGCTAAAGCTAAAAAGGAAAAATTTGGTCTTATTTTTAGAAATGAGGCCTTGATGGTACAAGATCTTACTTTGTATAGGGAGGACTTTGATTTGGGGAATAGTGACCTTGCGCCACCTTGGGAGACGTGTGTTATCCCCTGGACCATGGATATGGATCCTGGGATTGAGGAGTACAAAATATTTACAGACGGCTCTAAATGGAATGAGCAGGTTGGTAGTGGGGCTATCTGTTATGATTCTAATGGACAAGAGGAGTGGTCTTTTTCACTTCGACTTAGCAATAATGCCAGTGTATTTATCGCAGAGGCGATTGCCATTCTTGAGTCGATCAAAAGGATTCTTCATATAAATCGTATTTGTTACATTTTTACTGATTCCAGGTCGGTTCTTATGGCATTGGCCTCCTACTGTGACCAAACATCTATTATTGAGGAAATTAAATTGATTTTGAAAGACAAACGGAATATTGTGCTTTGTTGGGTTAAAGCACATGTTGGAATCAGTGGAAATGAAATCGCTGATTCGTTGGCCAAGGAGGCTACCAGAAGGGAAACCATAGATATTAACATTAAGTTTTCCAAAACATGGTTAAAGAACCATTTTCAAAGGGTAATCAAAGAACACTGGCAACAAAGATGGGAATTTTCACTTAAAGCCAGATATACATATGGTCTTATGCCTCAGGTTTTGACCAAACGGTGTTTTGGGGACTTCTATATAAATCAGTTTCTGACGGGGCACGGTGTTTTTCCAGTCTATTAAATGAGATTCTTTGGTAAGAACGATATCTGCCACTGCGGAAGAGATCAAGGTACAATTACACATTATTTGTACGGTTGTCCCACCTTCAATCAAATTAGGCAGGGGTATTTCCCTTCCAATTTTGTCAATTTGGGTCTTTTGGAGTTGATTTCTTTGCCCAAAGTCAGGGTTGGGTTGCGTCTTATGGGGCAATTTTTGCTTCAGAAATGTCTTGATTGATTTGCCTTTCTGTTTATTTTCCTGTTTGAATTTATTGCTTTATCTTTTCTTGTGCTTACAGCGCACAAACATCGGCGCCAATACTGGAGGTAATTCAAAAGCGTCCTAGGACATTTAAATTTAATGAATATTAGAAAGGCACCACCTCTTTCGTTTGTTCTTTTTTTCCAATTTATTATTAGTACCTAAACTTGTTTATTTCTTGAAGTTCTGTTTTCTTCTGAGACGAGATGTGTCTAGATGGATTTATGGCGGAAATTTTCCTGTTTTCGCTATACTTGTGGATTTCTCTTCGCGTTCTTTGTCCCCTCAGGGGCTCACCTTCTTTAGGTGGGTACGGGTGTCCCAATCCCGAGGTACCCAGGGATCTTTTCTTATTCCTTTCACCTTTCCTAATTTCCTTTTCCTCATGTCAAGACCACAGATGGTTTGTTTTTATAAATTTTTTCTGACTTATTTAATGACTTTCCTAGTTTTTTGGCACTTTTATCATTTTGATGTTTTCTGCATTATTTTGTTTTTGATCCTATGTTACTTATGTTGATATTCCTTTTTTCGTTTATTATGCTTTCTGTTTATTTCCCTCGATGGCAAGCGAGGGGGCTCTCCATGAGACGCTGTGTCCGCTTGGTTTGCTTCTCATGGACAGTCAAAAACCCCACGTGTTGGCCGTGCGTGGCGACCCTTTAGATGGGCGGTACACTGCTGGTCCCCTGTGTATCAATTCGGCTGGTAGCTAGCCACCTGAGTGGTTAGTTTGCTAGGGATCAAGCGAAGGGGTCACTCCTTGGGCTTGGCGTTAAGGGTGGTCACTGTCCCCGGGGGTGACTCCCAGCGTATAGGTTCCGGCTAGCACTAGGGTGGATGCCGAGGCTGGGTGTATCCAGAGCCGGTAATTGCCTTCCCTGGTTGGGCTCCGTGGTGGGCGGTGCCGTCGGGCCCGAATCGTTTCTAATATCATATGGGTCTCTTAAATCACGTTGTACCGACTGTGACTATTGATGAACTGGCTTCTTATACTCGTTTCCTAATCATTTCATTTGAAAATAATAAATTGCAAAATAAGTCTCCGTTTCTGATTGATAAAGCTCTTAAAAGTATAGGTAGTGAACTGAAATCTGTTAAAAGGTTACGATCAGGTGATCTACTAATTGAAACTGTCTCATCTTTACAAACAAAATCTTTTCTGCTAGCTAAGACTTTTCTCGATCTTCCAGTCAGTGTTACACCTCACAAAACATTAAACACTTGCAGGGGAGTAATATCTGAAAGTGAATTACTGGGCACTTCCGAAGATGAAATTCTAGAGGGTTTTTCTACACAAGGAGTAACTCACGTCCGACGTATCAAAATCAAAAGAGGTAACGAAACATTTGATACTAAACATTTAATTCTTACATTCCGTACAACCATCCTTCCTGCCACTATTAAGGCTGGATATCTGAATTGTAAGGTTCGACCATATATCCCAAGTCCTCTGCGTTGTTTTAAGTGTCAGAGGTTTGGGCACTCAAAAACTAGTTGCCGATCCACTACTACCAATTGTGCACTCTGTTCCGAGTCCGGTCACGAAGATGCATCATGTACTAATCCTGAATTGTGTTATAACTGTAAGGGAAATCACTCAGCGTCTTCAAAGAATTGTCCAAAATGGACTGAAGAAAAACAAATCCAGTCTGTTCGAGTCCTTCAAAGGAAATCCTACCAAGAGGCCAGAAAAGTTATAGAAGCCCGTACACCTGCTTCAAACTCTGCATTGTATTCTTCAGCAGTTAAAACTCTCACTCCAATGAATTCACAACAACCAGTTCTGGCTAAACATAAGGTTTCTGGAGTTTCTTCAGTTATAAGTCCCCCTGATGGAAATGACCAAACTATTACTGTCAAGATGAGTGAGTATCTTGCTCTACTGGAAATCAAAAAGTCGTGGGAAGAATCTTCATCTCCTCCTGCACCTAAAAAATCAAAACGAAAGAATAATGTTAAGAAAGACAAGAATAATGCACAGTATTTAAAAGATTCTCCTGTCGGAGGTAATAAAGAAGTAAATAAAACCGATGATAAGGATCAGTTCATTGATTTTAATATCCATCCATCCATCTGACGACTCTTTAAGTGGTATGGATCAGGAACAAGATGACTCAGATTTTAAAAATAAATCTTCCAAGAAGTATACGTCAAAGTTCTTTAAGAAACTTACATAAGTCATCCGGGGTTTTCCTTTTTAATTTTTTAATTCTTTTTCAACTTAATGTCTTTTTGCATTTCCTGGAACTGTCGAGGTTACAGGTCTAGATTTGATGACATCAAGTCAATGATTAATAAGTACCAACCCGTTTGCATTGGTCTTCAAGAAACTTTCTTAAAATCAACAGTGTCTACCAAAGTACGTGGCTATAATTGTACCCGGAAAGATGTTGCAACAGAGATCAGTTCTTCGGGTGGTGTTTGCATATTAACATCGAACCTTTACCCTAGTAATACTCTCTCGCTACACACGTCCTTACAAGCTGTGGCTGTACAAGTCCATTTCAAATCTCTTCTTACAGTCTGTAATATCTACCTCCCGCCACATGACACCGTCAGTCAATACGATCTCAATCAGTTAATGAATCAGCTTCCAGAGCCATTTATATTGATTGGAGATTTTCATGGACATAGTACGCTGTGGGGCAATAATGACACCAATTCCCGAGGACGACAGATTGAACAGTTAATATCTGACCATTGTCTCTGTCTCCTTAATATAGACCAGACAACATATTTCCATGAGCCGAGTCGTACTTTCCACTCCCTTGATTTGGCGATTTGTTCTCCTTCTCTATACCCGTTGTTGAGTTTTGATGTTGGAAGTGACCTTTGTGGCAGCGATCACTTTCCATTGCTTCTTTCATACGCTGAAAATAGTGTTTGTGTGACTGAACGTCCACGTAGCTACATTTTCAGCGCGCAGATTGGAGCAAATTTTCGGAATTGGCAGAGATCACTGATACAATGGTACAAACTGCAAGTATCAACGATGCTGTTCAAATTGTTACGGAATCGATCCTCCGTGCCGCTGACGCTTCAATCCCGAAAAGTTCTTCAAGACACCGCCGACTTCGAAAGCCATGGTGGAATGACGCCTGCCGAGATGCTTCTAAAAGGCAGAAAAAATTATGGGATAGATTCCGCCGATACCCTACAACGGCAAATCTTATTGCCTTCAAAGGGGCTAAGGCATTTGCTCGCAGAGTTCGACGTCAGAGCCAAAGGGAATCATTTATACGTTACGTATCTTCCATCACTTCATTCACATCTAGTAAAGAGTTATGGAGAAAAGTCAAAGCAGTCAATGGTCTCTATCAAGATTTTACTTTGCCGATATTGAGGATTGGTACTACAGTTTTCTCTTCACCAGAGCATATTCCCCTCAGGGGCACATCTTCTTTAGATGTGACGGGAATCACGACCCCGAGGTACCCTAGTGCCTTGTCTCCTTCCGTTTTTTCCTCCTTTTGAGTTTTTTGCCTTTTCATTCCTTCCCTCGAGGGTAGGCGAGGGAGCTCTCCATGAGAAGCTGTTGCCACTCTGTTTGCTTCTAGCTTCTCATGGACAGCAAATTACCCCCACGTGTTGGCCGTGCGTGGCGACCCATTAGACGGGTGGTACATTTTGGTCCCCGGTGTATCAATCGGCTGGTATCCCAGTCGCATAGCTGGTCTGCTCAAGGGGATCAAGCGAAAGTGGCCAACTTCTGGGGCTTGGCGTTAAGGGTGGTCAACGTTCCCGGAAGTGGCCCTGAGCGTATAGGTCCCGGCTAGCACCAAGGTAAGCGCCGAGGCTGGGGGTACCCAGAGCCGGTGGCTGCCTTCCCTTGTTGGGCTCCATGGTGGGCGGTGCCGTCGGGGCCCGAACCCTTGTGCCTTTTGCATGGGTCTTTCAAATCACACCGCAGTTACTGAAGATACCAAATTTTTTATTATGTCAACTCCTGACACATTTCATAAAGTTTCACCTTTTCTTGTACATAAACTTATTTTGTCACACATCGGAGACGTGAAAAATGTAAAAAAATTGAAATCTGGGGACTTGCTAATAGAAGTATCGAATCCAAATCAAGCTAAAACTCTTAGTAAACTCACTAAACTAGGTGAATTGAAAGTTAACGTATCTGTCCATAGGAATTTAAATTTTTCACGAGGAGTTATTTCTGAACTTGGCCTCAAAAAGCATACCGAATCCGAACTAGTAGAAGAATTATCAGAACAAAAAGTCTGTGCAGCTCGACGCATTAACATCAAACGCGACGGCAAACTGATCCCCACGCAGCATGTCATATTAACTTTTTCCACTACCGAGTTACCAAGATCAATCAAGGCAGGTTACCTCAATTGTCCAGTTAAACAATATATCCCGAACCCAGTCAGATGTTTCAAATGCCAAAAATTTGGGCATTCACAGCAAGCTTGTAAAGGCTCTAAAATCTGCGCCAAATGCTCCATCTCTGGTCATGACTCTGCGGACTGCATTTCCGATTATGCAAAATGCAAAAATTGCCAAGGACCTCACCCCGCTTTCTCTAGATCCTGTCCTCAGTGGGCCTTGGAAAAAGAGATTCTGACCACCAAAATCAGGAAAAATATTTCATTCGCTGAAGCTCGCAGATTAGTTTCAGAACGCTCTCCCAAACCAGGCATTACCTATTCATCCGCACTTAAACAATGTGCATACTGTGGTGCCCACACGAATCCTGAAAATGTAAAAATAAATTCTGCTCGTTCAATCACGCCTACCACACCTGTGCCTTCTTCTAATCCATCGCAATTACCAAAAGATGCATCTAATCCATCGACAACTCCTTCTGTAGCCTCTCTCTCCATGCAAGAAAAACAAAAACCTACTCAAAAACAGCTTGTTAAGACAACAGACACTAAAAATACAGACAATGGTAAAACACTACAACGCCTAAAAGAAAGTAAGACAGCGAAAAAGGCTCGCCTCGCTGCTTTGAAGAAAAATAAAGATTTAAAAACCCCCCTCTTCTCCAAAGGGGATTTTTTGAAGCAGTCGAACAAATCAACAGTGGAAACAAAAAATGTTGATCCACTGCTTAGTATATATCCGTCAGACGAAGATCTTATGTCCACAGCTAGTGAAACGGACGCATCATCGTCTTCTCCAAAAAAATCTTAATCCTTTTTTTTTCATTTGTTTTTTTTCTTTTTCATGGCCAGCTTTGTCTCTTGGAATTGCCGAGGCATTAAAAACAAGTTCTCGGATCTTAAGGACATTATTAATTTGCACCAACCTTCCGTCATTGCCCTTCAAGAAACTTATTTAAAGCCTGGTGACACACTTCCTCTAAAGAATTTCAATATTTTACTGAAAAATGGTACAGGTGATAGAGCTAGAGGTGGAGTAGCTTTGCTTACTTCGAACTCATTCCCTACATCCCCAATAACTTTAAATACACCTTTACAAGCAATAGCAGTTCAAATCCACACACACTCATTAATTACAGTCTGTAGTCTTTATCTTCCACCTAATACACCCGTTGATCAAATTACTCTGAATAATCTCGTATCTCAACTTCCCACACCTTTCATTATCCTTGGTGATATGAATGGTCACAGTCCACTTTGGGGTAATCCCGATACTAACACACGGGGCTTACAGGTTGAAAAAATATTGAATGATCACAATCTCTGCCTTCTAAACAACGATGAATATACGTACTTTCATGAACCAAACAGAACTTTCCACTCAGTTGATCTTGCCATATGTACTCCTTCCGTTTTGCCTTATTTTTCTTTACAAGTAGACAATGATCTGCACAATAGCGATCACTTTCCTTTGATCATATCCGATAATAGACGACAAAACCCTAGCATCCACTCAGCTTCAAGATATAATTTTAAGTTGGGCAACTGGTGTAAATTCAGTTCTCTAGCTAACATAAATAAAGATATAGTTTCAAACAATAGCATTGATGCCGCCGTCAAAAATGTTACTGAAGTATTAATTGCTGCAGCAGACCGCTCAATTCCTAAAACTTCAAACACCTTCAAAAAACAAAGGAAGGTTTGGTGGAACGCAGATTGCCGTGAGGCACACAGGAGACAAAGGAAAGCTTGGGCTCTTTTTCGCCGTCATCCCACTACAGTCAACTTAATTAGATATAAACAAACCAAAGCCAACTCAAGAAGAATACAACGGCGTAGTAAACGGGAATCATGGGAACGTTACATCAGCAGCATTAATTCCACAATTTCTAGCAAAAAACTCTGGGAAAGAGTTAAAAAAACTTCTGGTATATTCAAATCCTCAAACATAAGAATGTTATACAACAACGGTATTCCGGTTACATCTCTGCAAGATATTGCTAACTGCATTGCTTCAGAACTTTCTCGTACCTCAAATAGCAGTAATTATTCAGTTCCTTTTTTAAACATTAAAATTTCTGCAGAAAAAAAGAATTTAAATTTTCACTCTTCTCCATATGCCCCATACAATACAGATTTTACTTTTTCCGAACTAAAAAGATGCCTCTCTGAAACACATAAAACATCTCCAGGTCCCGACAACATCAGCTACCTTATGTTACAGCACCTGTCCGATAGATCTTTGCAAAACCTACTATTTCTATACAATAGAATCTGGCAAGAACACTCTTTCCCATCCTGCTGGCAACAGGCCATTATTATACCAATTCTAAAACCAGGAAAAGAGCCATCGGATCCTAGAAATTATCGACCAATTGCCCTCACTAGTTTCTTATGCAAAATCCTTGAGAAGATGGTGAATAAGCGTTTGTTGTACTATCTGGAGACCAATAAGATTTTTAGTCCCTTTCAAAGCGGGTTTCGACAGGGACGTTGTACAGTTGATAATCTCCTTGCTTTAGAGACTGAAATTAGAAATGCCTTTATCCGCAGACAACATACTGTTGCAATTTTTTTTGACATTGAAAAAGCTTCTGATCGTTCTTGGCGTTTTGGTATCCTTCGTGATCTGTATGAGTGCAATCTCCGAGGTAACTTGCCTATTTTTATTCAAAACTTTTAAAATTAAGAAAATTTAGAGTACAAATTGGAAATCAGTTATCGGACTATTTTATTCAAGAGGAGGGTGTCCCTCAGGGAAGCGTTCTCAGTGTAACGCTTTTCGCTCTTAAAATAAATGATATTTTAAAACAACTTCCACCTTCTGTAAAAGGCTTTCTTTACGTCGACGACCTGTACATATCTTGTACAGGGGATAATATAAATTTTATAGAAAGACAACTTCAGTTAGCCGTGAACAAAATTCAGCAATGGTCCACTCTTAATGGGTTCACGTTATCTACGGCCAAAACATCATGTATACACTTTTGTCGCAAGCGTCGTCTCCACCCAGAACCGGAGATTCTACTAGGAAGTCAACTCATCACCGTCGTGAATGAAGTTAAATTTTTAGGAATTACGTTTGACAAAAAACTGACTTTCCGACCCCATGTCATAAAGCTACGCAAAAAGCTTGACAAGGCTCTGAATATACTTAAAGTTCTTTCAAATACATCTTGGGGTGCTTCAAGAACATCTTTGCTTCGTGTTTATAGAGCAGCCATTCTGTCCAAGATGGATTATGGGTGTGTTATATACGGCTCTGCACGACAGAGTGTGTTAAAGATATTGGACCCCATTCATCATTCCGCCCTCAGACTTTGCAGTGGAGCTTTTCGTACCTCACCAGTTGAAAGTCTGTATGTTGAGTGTTGCGAGCCTCCCCTAGACCACAGACGTAAAATGCTGACACTTCATTTTTATTATAAAATTTTATCACTTCCTGAGCATCCCTTTTTTAAATACAAACAAAGTCAATTTATTCTTCGCTTGCAGAAGGCCAGACCATGTGTCATCCCTTCATTTTTCACAAGAGCATCAGATTTTCTCAATAATTTAGACCTGGAAAATTTACAGGTTGTATCCCTTTTAAAATACCATCTCACCCCATGGATTTCACATGGATTAAAATTTTTAAACCCTTTTAAAACTTTTGACAAAGCTAATACGGCCCCTATAGTTTATCAGCAACTCTTTGCAGACCATCGTGATTTGTACCATAATTTCATTCCTGTTTTTACGGATGGCTCTAGAAGTTCTTCTTCCACTTCATTTGCTTGTGTTTTTATTAATTCTACTCTCTCATTCCAAATTCACTCATCGAGCTCCATCTTCACAGCAGAAATCACTGCCATTCTCCATGCGTTGTATCAAATCTCTAATAGTCCTCCTGATAATTATATAATTTATTCAGATTCATTCAGTGCCCTGGAATCCACGACATCACTCCACCGTTTCAGCCACCCATTGACATTTAATATTCTGGAATTGCATGATAAGCTTGCGTGTAGGGGATTCTCTGTTCTCTTTTGCTGGGTTCCTTCTCACGTAGGTATTTCTGGTAATGAACATGCAGACAATTTAGCGAAATCCGCAACCGATAGTTTAAACTGTCCTGTTCCTCTAAGTGATATCAAAAAATATGTCAAAATTAAACTTCACTCAAACTGGCAAAGTCAGTGGAACCTTAAAGACGCAAATAAGCTCCACTCTATCAAACACTTAATTACCTGCTGGCCTAGTTTGCCTAACAGAAAACTCGACACTGTCCTCACTCGATTAAGAATTGGCCATACCAGATTCACGCATAGGCATCTGTTATTGGGGGAACCCGCACCTCTTTGTACAGCTTGCCAATGCCAAATGACTGTTCTCCACATTCTTATTGAATGTCGGCAATTTAATAATCAACGTATCCGCTGTTTCCATTCATCCTGTATCACTCTTAAAGACATCCTTCACAAAGATCATCATCCACAACTTTTTACTTTTTTAAGAATGATTGGTTTTTACTCCTTGATATAAAAAAATTTTTACCATGTTTTTTGGTAATTTGTTCCTTGTATTAAGCTTTTTATAGACTTCATATATTGACACCTCATACCGTATGACACTCCTTTTAACTGAACTCCTATACAAAGATTTTATCCAAGACCATATGTTTGGCGCAGCATAATCAAAAATGGTTTTTGCGCCAGTAAACTCCATCAAACTCAAACTCAAACCCAGAGCATATTGCTCATGTTCTTGGTCATTCATTTGCCAAAGTATCTAGCTCTGATTCTTACTCGCCTGCTTTCAAAGTGATTAGAGATCGAACTGAAAAAACGCCTATATTTTTTATAGTGAGCAACATTGTTCATATAATTGTGCTTTTAAAATGTTTGAGTTGAAGAAGGCTCTATCTCAGTGTCGAAATACTTCTCCTGGACCAGATGGTATTGCATATTGCATGCTTAATCATTTAAATGACGATTCCCTCTTTAATATTCTTCAGTTGTTCAACCGTATTTGGAAGGAGGGAATATATCCTACAAAGTGGCGAGAAGCTATTGTAATCCCAATTCTGAAACCCGGAAAGGATAGTGCGGACCCTATGAGTTACCGCCCAATTGCCCTTACAAGTTGTTTATCTAAAACTCTCGAACGGATGGTAAATGCCAGATTGGTATACGTTTTAGAGACTAGCAATTTTCTCCCAATTCAACAGAGTGGATTCCGTAAAAAGCGCTCCACTATAGATAATGCTGTTTATCTGGAGACTCAAGTCCGCAATGCATTCCTTAGAAGAACTCATTTGGTCTCGGTTTTCTTTGATATTGAGAAAGCTTATGACCGCACATGGCGCTATGGTATTCTGAAGACATTGGCAAATTTTGGGTTTTGCGGAAATTTACCGATTTTTATTCAAAACTTTTTACTTCTTCGTAGTTTTAAAGTTCGCATCGGGTGTACATTGTCCGATTCTTTTATCCAATGTGAAGGCGTTCCTCAGGGCAGTGTCCTGAGCGCCACACTTTTTATTCTCCATATATCTAATATTCTTTTAAATTTGCCTCAGTCGGTTCAAGGGACTCTCTATGTGGACGACCTGCAGATTTCCTGTCAGGGATCAAGTATGCATTTAATTGAACGACAGCTTCAGATTGCTATCAATATTCTTACATGGTGCAAACATAATGGACATACTATATCTCCTAGCAAAAGTTGTGTTGTTCATTTTTGTAGGAAAAGAGGCCTACATCCAGATCCTGATCTCTATATTGGCAATCAACTCATACCTGTAGTGAATGAAGTGCGATTTCTTGGGATGATTTTTGATCGCAAACTCACTTTCCTTTCGCATATTCGATACCTGCGAAAGAGATGCGAGAGATTATTAAACATCCTAAAGGTTTTATCAAATACTTCATGGGGAGCAGACCGTACTTCTCTTCTCAGAATATACGAGTCTGTAATTCTTTCTCGCATTGACTATGGTTGTGTTGTGTACGGTTCTGCATGTGCTTCTAATTTGAAAAAGATTGACCCTCTTCATCACTCTGCCTTGCGGATTTGTTCAGGTGCTTTTCGCACACCCCCCATTGATAGTCTTTATGTGGAATGTTTTCAAATGCCACTCTCGTTGAGGCGGCAGAAGTTGTCTATCAATTATTATTTTAAAGTCATGTCAGTATCCAACCATCTTTTAAGCTCTCAGCATGTTAGTAGGGCTCTTACTAGACTTTATAATG
>BGPR01047311.1:0-11825 GCA_013235015.1 Araneus ventricosus
CCCTTGCATACATATTTGTAAAAAATAATACATTTTTATGCATTTCCTCGCCTTTTATTTCACAGTTGAGGCTGTAATAAATTTAGTATCTTGGGTATATCAGGGTATCTTAGTATATTGAGCATCGCTAATGAGTAGAATATCGTTTTAATTATGAAGATTTTTTTTCAATAATATTCTTCCTGTTGGAGCTAAATTTTTTATTTTGCGCCTGTCAGTTGCAATTTTTCATAGAAAACATAAAAATATCGGAATATGAACCAGAATTTGACGAAAGACGATCGAGAACAACGTTGAAGGGACTCTCATTCAGTTTTGCAGTGTCTTCGGGTAAACATGCGATTTCGATTGCATTGGAATAGATATGCTCGGAATTTAAAGCAGTAGGTGAAAACTGTGGCCTTCCCCATGTGGTATCGTATTGGTATATCCAGCACTGCACCAGTCTTGTCGGTTCTGGCCTTTCAGAATGAGAAGTTATACTGTTTTAAACAACAATTTTTTAAAAAAAAATTTATATACAGTAGAGTCTCCCTACAACAAAGTTTCCCTACAGCGAATTTCTCCCTATAACGAAATTTTTAATCGTAATGTTAAATAACATTCAAAATATTCTCCATATAACGAAGTGGTCGTCTACCTATAACGAATTTTTTCAGACCTTTATCTTTTCGATTTTTGTCATTTTTGAAGAAAGTTGATAATTTCTGTGCACACAAATCACTCACACGTGCCTGTTTCTGGAACCACTCGCATTGTTCAATCCAGCAATAACACTTAACAATAGTGATGACGTAACTATGTGAATGGTAATGCAGTTGTGGGGACCTGACTTTCTACAGAGAGAGCAACATTTCTACGGGTCAAGATTCCAAGAATCGGGGTGGAGTGGGGATGGAAACAGCAAATGGATGTGACAATGCGCATTTATGTTTATCCGTACTAGTACATATTATTCTCTAAATTGGTGAATTGTCTTCACTTCTGAGCATTTTATTTATACAATAAAAATTAGTATAATTTTAACAAATTTATAATATATATTACTTCATTTTTAATTGAAAATCATAATTAAATACATTTGAACTTATAGCACCTATTGGAAAGTTTGTAACATTTACTTAAATAACTGCAAAAATCTCTAATCTCCGTATAACGAAATTTTCTCTATAGCGAATTTTTCAACTGGAACCAAGCGATTTCATTATAGGGAGATTCCACTGTAGTTTTTTATAAAATTCTTTATTATTTGTGCGATTTTTTTTATCATTTTGCTATTTTTGGTTAAAATTATTTTCACACATAAATGTCATATGTCGAGTGACACTCATTCATCTGCACAAAGTCTTCCACTAATGATGGAATTTATATGTGCATAAAGCAGTATGCTAATGCTGACTACTTGACCGTGTTGTGTAGTTGGCATAAAGACTTGCAATTGTAGTGTCGTCAGTTCGGTCTTCATGCATGAAGACCAACACATTGTCTTAAATAGTAACTGTTTAGTGGAATTGGGTTTCAAAACTGGAACTTTCTGCTTACAAAGCCGAGACCTTGCCATCAGGTCACTGCATCAATGTAAACATAAGAATGAAGTGAATAGGACTGGGCGATGTTACAACTCCCTAACATCGCGATATTTCGATAAATCGCGATGTTTCGATACATCAATGTTTCGCACTATTGCTAATTTTGCGTTTCTTACACTTTTGAGTGGTTGATTAAAGCATTTATATGCTTATAATAAATTCAATTCTTAGTTACTAACAAATAAAGTGTGTCAAAAAATACTATAAATTTCTCTAGTTATCAACAATACATCGTATTAAAATAATTATACGATCTCTTCAATAGTGACGATGAACGGCAAGATTGATAGTATACCCTTGGCAAAACAACATCAGAGAATTTACACGATTAGAAGAAAGCACGAGGCAGCCCACACAGAAATGACGTACACGTTCGATGACTGAGAGATTCTACAATGGTCGTACTTCGCTTACTCAATTCTCAGAGATGAGTTACTTTCATCGTTTCATTCGCGAGATGCATCCGGGATTCATCGGTCAGCACAACGATCCGCACTTCGCAACGTATCTGCTTGATGAGTCACGATGAAGAAACACGGAAGATACGCCACGGTATCACTAATAGTCGGAAATGCGCGCTCTTGCGGTTATCGATGCGAGATCGGACAATGCTTCTTCGCGGCGCTTGTGGACATCGATACGATGCATCCGGGAAACATCGCAGTAAATCCGTTCCGATGCTTCAAAAAAACGACAATGAAACATCGGAACGTGATGATTGCGTAACATCATTTTTTTTTTTTTTTTTTTTTTTTTTTTTTTTTTTTTTTTTTTCCGGTCATCGAAAATCGGCATCGCTAGAAACTCCTTGGTCATCACAACCAGTAACTGATCTCTGCATTGAGCTAGTTTTGAAACTCATGTTCTTTCGAAAAATTCAGCGATATGAGATATATGACTCGTTAAACGTTATCGTCAAGTCAGTTGGATGTTACGAGATTGCAGATACAATTTTGAGTTTTCGATAATTTGTTCATTTTATATTTTGAAGGTAACAAGATTTAGAGCTTTTCAGTTTCAAGGATAAAAAGATTAAGTTTCGATTCGCCAAGCAACATTGATCGACGGAGGGGCCTTAGGCAGGCCTAAAATCGGCGGTACAGCTTAGCTTCCCTAGAACTTAACTGAAGATTGGATCTGATCTGAACCTAAGAACCGTCATACCCCAGATCGATCGACTTGTAAACACTACCTAGATCAAGTATGTTCTCTGGAATTTTGATTGCACGAATGCCTATTTGTATGAAAAAATATTTTGTAGCCCACTAAAATAAATGTACTTAAGTAAAAAAAAATGCACATATATATACAAATGATTATATATACTAGCTGCTCTACAGCGTCGCAGGTTCGTTGATCAACACCCTTTCTTGTCTCCTTTCTTGCAACCTGGTTGCTGAGGCTCTCGGCCACTACTTTTTTCAGTTTTAAATATGACGAAGATCCAGTGGGAACGTCATATAAAACCAAATAGATTTCATATTCTGTAGATGTTAACATGTTCCTTTAAAATTTCAAAAAATCTTCCAAATCTTCTACATCCAGTTGTAATGTTTTGTATAACTTTTCTCGAGGAATAGAATTCAATTAGATCCAATGTCTAAATAAAGATGGTTCGCCCTAAATAAAGTGTTCACATGCCTACAATTATATTTTACAATATTTGACACCATATGTGAATGTTGATTTGGACTATTATGTCATAATATGGTAAATCCTCAGAAAGTTCATATCTATAACCACTCTTCGGATTTCTGATAGTTTTATTTCTGCTTGATTGCTTTGATGTCTAGATATGTTATACAAGAGTCACCCTGGTTCTACTCCCCACATTAGTAGAACGAAATCAAAAAACCTATAAAGAACTGTTAGTGGAGAAATATTTTTCCGGTTTTGTGAAAATAGGAGGCAAGACAACTATGATTAGATGACATGCTACGATTTTCGATGCATCGGAAAATATCGATATTACCAATCATCGCCGCGTTCCGATGTTTATATTGTCGTTTTTTCGAAGCATCGAAATGATATTACTCGCGACATGTTCCCTGATGCATCGTAGACAATGTGTCCACAAGGCGCTTGCGAAGAGCATTGTTCTGATCTCGCATCGATAACCGCAAGACGCGCATTCCCCGATCATTAGTGATTACTGTATGCATCTTTTCCCCTCATGTTTCTTCCATCTTGATCATGGTCAGGATGACTTACGTTGCGAAGTGCGATCGTTGATGCTTACCGAGAAATCCTGATGGACCATCGCGAATGAAAACGTGTAAGTAACTCTATGCAGAATTGAGGAAGCGAAGTGTCTGTCTGTTGTAGAATTCTCAAGTCATCAAATCGTGCTACTTGGTGTGGCCTCGTGCTTTCTCTAATCGAATGAATTCTCTGATGTTGCTTTGGCACAGTAGGGTATAATTATCAATCTTGCCGTTCATCGTTTGTTCTGGTTGAAGAGAAGATGCTAATTATTTTAATATACGATGTACTTGATTGAAATCAAGAGAGAATTTATAGTATTTTTGATGACACTTTATTTCGTTAGTAACTAGATTGAAGTGTGTAAACATATAAATGCTTTAATCCACTCAAAAGTGTAGAACGCAAATTAGGCAATAGTAAGTCGAAACATTGATGATATTACGAAAACATCGCGATTTATCGAAATATCATCTGATCGTAGAGTGGCGATACATCACTTGATGCAAAACAGGCGATACATCGCGATGCTAAAACTTTAACATCGCCCAGTCCTACCCTTGATGACATATCTAGACGTCATAACCTTTCAAATGAAAAAAAAGTTGTCGAAATCCGTTAGGGCTGGGGATTTTCACAAGGTTTACCCATAGACAATGTACAAAAGAGAAGTGGTTTTTCGATTTCGTTCGAAAATGGGGGGTTGTGGGGCAGGCGACTGTTTATAACATATCTAGACTTCATAACATTTCAATTTTTAAAAAATTGTCGAAATCGGTCGAGTGGTTGAGGCTGGCGGACTCGGTGGAGATTTTTTTTTTTTTACCAAATTATTTTAAATATATAGATATGCACATATGTGTCATAGTCTAAAAGAATTAAAAATATATTGTTTATAAAGCAGAAAAACAAATGACTCTTGAAGCTTCCCTGACTTCTATTCTTGACTAGCTTTCCACGACCCACTAATACGCCACCCGAGGCCCACAAGTTGGGCTATAGCTGACCTACTGGATGGTTGTTCCCCGTAGTTTCATGTCTGCTTGTTGATTAAAATGGATTCTGGTGACATATAAATAACGTTTTTCTTCAACTTTATAATTAATGGAGTTGATGATATCGAAATGACATTCAATATTGTATCGCAATTTATTCTAAAAGAAGTAGTCACAAACATAAACCGGAAAATGCTTTTATTGCAGATATCAGTAATATGCATGTAAAAAATGTGATGTAACAAAAACTCCTAGAAGCAATACCATCATTCGACTATTTTTTGTTTGGAATTGATTCATTTTCCGAAAGCATTTCTCGACTTTTAATGTTTAATTGAAATTTGCAGTTGTCACAATGGTAAAAAAATGAGAATTCTTAAATAAGATTAAATTACTGATGGCTGTGTTGCCAACGCACCGATAGCGGGACGAGAAGTGCTCATTTAAAGAGAACTCTATTGATAAACATGAAAGATTGGGGCACAACGTGGGAAATGGAATGCCATGACAGGGTTCGTACGCTCCTTAAAAACTCCTTGAATACAATTTTCATTTTCAAGCACTATGGAAACTCCTTGATTTTCAATTTTTAACATTTCTTTTATTAAATGTGTACTACGTTTCACCGATAAAAAGGATTCTAAATCGCCGCCGTATCAATTACCCAGTATTTTGCGTTTCTCTTTCCACGATTTGATGTTCATCTCCTAGCAGTTTCCAAAATTTAATAATTGGTTTTTTAAGTGCTATTCAGTAATAACCAAAACAATAGAATGGTGCAAATTGAGAATGTTATTTCTCTTGGATTATTTAGAAACATTAACTATATTTCTTTAAATTGTAACGCTTGGTTTGTTGTAAAGGACATATATTGTGATGGTGGAGTTAATAGACACTATTAATCAATTTTAGCTAAATTAATTTTAATAATCAAGAAATTTTGTTTATTTTATTTTCTTCATATACTATTTTATAAGCAATGAAAATGCCGAAAAACAGTTTCTAAATCAATGTCTCTTTGCACCTCCATATTTTAAATCATGGATCGTGTGCACTACATGAGGTGCACAGTGAGGCATGGAAATTATTTAAGAATTTAAATTCTAAAAAAAATTAATAGAAATAGTTTTTTTATTTAAAACATGGCAAATCATGGTATGTAATGAACTATTTGAACTTTTGGGGTAGTTGTATAATTTTATAAAAAATTGAGTGTCTAAGCGGCACCTCTGTACTTTCATATAAATAGATTTAACATGGCATTCTTGGATAAATCAGCTTAGTAAAAACTTATAAAAGAAATAAATATAACCACATTTATTTGAGTTATTAGCAATGTTTTAAATACTTTTAATATAATTTTTGTGTACTTTAAAAAGGGGACTCTTTTTCATGCGTAAATATTGACTCCTTGAAAATTTTGAAAACACTCCTTGAAAAATCCTTAAATACTCCTTGATTTTTAATTTAAAAAATCAGTAAGAACCCTGCATGAAATCCATTGACAGTTCAAGGTTAGGAACTGTTATGAAAATCCTCGAGGAGAAGACGATGCGACTGGACAAAAATTTATATTTATTCATACACTAGCAGTACGCGCACGGCGTTGCCGTGGAATTGAGACTTCAACAAAATGAAAAAAAATCGCCCACAATGACAGAAAAAAGTTTTGAAAACAAAAGATACAAATTATTGATTTTCCCGCTTATTTTTCTACTTGATAATGACATTTGAACTGTAGGAAAACAGTGCATAGTAAAAAGTAAACCGATATTTTCGAAAAAAAACTTTTAGGATTTAAAAGATTGATTCCTATAAACCAGATAAAATGTTAAAGAATGAAAACCGAATGAAATTTTAAACGATTTCAAAATGAAACAATGCACCTCAAAAGATAAGACAAACATAATTTCTATAGTATTTAAATATATCTCAAATGAATCCCGAGAAGAAAGAAAGAAAAAAAAAGAGAGAGATGAAATCTTCCACTTCAGATTTAAACTTTGAAGCCACATTAAATAGCTCCTTGAAATCGTATTTCATTTTGTCTAGTCTTCTCTAACTAAAGATATCAGCCATATGTTCGACTATCAAATAATATAAAAAATTAAAAGAATGATCTGTCGATGCGAATCAAAGGGGTTATGATGCCACGTGGTTTCGACGAAATGCATGTTGGAAAAATACATCACGCGACCTTGATTATGAAGAATCGTGTAGAGAATTTTGAAGCGAAATTTTTTTAACACTTCAGAAAAAAATTAATTAAAATTCAACCAACTATTCAATTTTAACCTTATTGTTTTAAATCACGGAGAAACGTTATATTTATTACTTCAACAAATTTCAAATTGATATCAAAATTATTGCGGCAGATGCAAGAAATTGAAATTCCAAACAGAGTTTTTTAGGGTTAACCGACTATTTTTTTAAAGTTTCTCAAAATTCAGTAAATTACGTTAGAAATTCAAAACTAATTTCGTTAGAATATCGTATTAATGGGCCGCGAAATGCTTGTCAAGAGTCGAAATCAGGGGAGCTTCAAGAGTCTTCACTTGTTTTTTGCTTTATAAAACAATATATTTTTATTCCTTTTACAGTAAGCTTCACTAATTACAAGCATATAAGAGCGTCTAATATACAAGGCGTCCACACTTATTGTGGTCCAACAGCTAATTTCTAAATTGTTAGAGAAAGACATACAGTTCCAATTGGAAAAATGCTTTAAATAAAGAGAAGAATTATATCTTATGTTTTTTTGAGTCACTAAATATATTTCTGAAAAAATTATGAATTCTAACTTGTTATACGGTTCCCCCAGTCTTATCAGTCATATTCAGTAAAATATTCTTGGCACTCTAAAATTTTAACCAAAAAAAGTCCCACTCTTCAGCGACTAAAACTGACCGAGTTATGGAGCTTTGAATTTCATGACTTTTACCAATCAGCGGCCTCGGCGAGCAACTGCTGCGCAGTGATTAGTGAATCGTCTGCAAGATGGCTATTGAAATAGTGTAAAGTGGTGTAAGTCAGCGTTATTCAAAGCTCCATAGCTCCGTTAGTTTTAGTGGCAAAAGAGTGGGACTTTTTTTGTTTAAAATGTTAAAGTGTCAAAAATATACTCATGTCCATAAATTAAGGATAATGAAGTTCAGGCAAAGAAAGAGACAGAAGCAAAACAAATTTGACTTATTTGTAAAGTCTATTAAACAAAAGGTAAAGAGCAAAACAGATGCTATATGTATGACATAATTAATAAAAATTGCGATTTTTACTCCTTGGAGCAAATTTCAAAAAAGAACCTATTTACAAAAAACAGTATAACATGGTTAGTATGATGGTTAATACGGAGTATGTCTCCCGGACGATGCAATACAGGCCTTACAACGCCTAGGCATGCTGAATGTCAAATTATCAATCTGATCTTGGGGAATATTACACCACTCATCAAGCAATGCCCTCCGAAGTTCCGGTAGACAGGTGGGAGGGGGTTGACGGGCTGCAATTCGTCGGCCAAGCATATCCCACACATGCTCTATTGGATTCAAGTCCGGTGAGTATGGTGGCCAATCCATACGGGTGATATCCTCCGATTGAAGGCATTCGTCTACAATGCTTGCACGGTGAGGACGGGCGTTGTCATCCATAAACAGCACCCATGGCGCCCCGAAACAAACGTACATGTTGTTCCAGAATGACATCCCGATAGATGTGGCCTGTCATCGTTACACTCTGAACATGAAGGTCAGTTCTGGAACCAAGAATAATTCCTCCCCAAACGAGCCATCCTGCACCACCGTAGCGGTGTCGTTCAATGGTGTTCTCTTGGTGGTAACGGGTACCTGGCCCTCTCCATATGAAAGTCCGGCGAGAATCAGACTGCAAACTAAACCTGGACTCGTCGGAAAACATCACACAAGACCACTGTTGCGGTGTCCACAATGCATGCTCTCTACTCCAGGCTAATCGCAGGCGACAGTGAGTTGCGGTAAGTGGAACACATCTGACAGGCCTACGAGCATATAGACCAATGTGCCCTAAGCGTCTGTACACGGTCTGCTTTGAAACTGTCGTACCGGTAGCTGAAGAGAGCTGACGAGACAGGTCTGATGCTGTGCTCCGTCTGTTTCTTTTGGCAGTAACTGCCAAATACCGGCCCTCATTCGGCGTTGTAACTCGGGGGCGACCTGTGCTGTAACATCTACTCACATTACCATCATCTTGGAATCGTTGCCAAAGCCTGGAGATGACACTCTGGGCGATTCCAAGTTCCTCGGATACTTCCAGCTGGGTACGTCCACATTCCAGTCGTCCGATAATTCTACCACGTTAAAAATCATCCAAATGCTTCCTTTGTGCCATAACTATGCGGTTATTGTACTGAAAGGCTTTTAAAGCGCTTGTGAACAATTTTACTTCTTTGCCACCATTCCTTATATACCCCTCTCTTACACTCTCGTCATTGTGACGTACTATCCGCGCCATCTGGTGGTTTCCTGTAATTTGCATATTCTTCTTCAAGATGTGTGTGATAATTCTACAGGTGAAATTTTTATTTTAGAGTTCAATTTCTGTGTGATTCTGAATTATCCTTAATTTATGGACATGAGTGTATTTTACTAAATATGATTGATAAGACCGGGGGACTGCATAAAAAGTCAGATTTCGTAACTTTTTTTCAGAAATATATTTATTCACTCAAAAAATATATATTATAATTCTTCCCTTCATTTAAAGCATTTTCCCCAATTGGAACTATATGTCTATCTCTGACGGTTTAGAAATTAGCTATTGGACAGCGATAAGTTTGGACACCCTCGGGTCTATTCTCGTACCTCGGTTGGGTTGAGAGCGTTTCGTCTTTCGACCGCGGGACGTTAAGGATTTTTCTTCGACCGAAAGAAGGGGTCTGATTCTCGTACCTCGGTCGTTGCGAACATCGCGCTTTACGCTGGGAAGTGACGTATTTCTGCTGCGCGCGCAGCAAATCAAGCGATCGTCATTCGATATTTTTGCGTATGGTTTCAGATTCAGTTCGAGTTTTGAATCGCCAAAGGAACTATGGCGAAGCGTACATTTGCTTCCCAATTCGAAATTATGTTGGATTATTTTGAAAAATATCCACAAATTTTAAGTGGGAAAGTTGATCGCATCTTTTCAAAAGACACCAAGGGGAAGAGGTGGGAAGATTTAACTTCTGCTCTTATAAGATGCATTATAATGCATCTTTCTTGCTTTCATAAGTCCATTGTTAAGGGGGTAAACCATTTATCGTTTTCAAAATATACATTTATAATAATAAGGTAAGTGCTCCGGTAGTGGGCCACGTACCAGTAGTGGACCACTTGAATTTTTAAGTTGAAAAACAAGAAATTCCAACATTCCAATGAAATAAGAGATCTGCCTCTGGTAGGCTGAAACCTTTATCAACTAAATACCAAAGGCACAGCCTTTATTTCCTGTTTAGTTAGGAGCTAGAAAGTTTGTTGCTGAAGTTGGTCTCTGAGAGAAGCATTTTTAGCTTATTCTTAGCGATTTCCTTAAGAGGTAACTCTTCATTCAACTATTTTTTAACATACATTCTATTTGTTTTTAAAATGAATTGTTCTTGATATTATTTGATTATATAATGAATGTATTATAAACTATCTTTAAATTAAATAATATTGATAATTTATGGATAGTGAAGGGTGGCCCACTTTTGGATCAATGTTTTAATAAATGCTCCAGTAGTGGGCCTAGGGAGGCCAGTACTGGGGTACATGTTTTCTCTCAAATAGACTGTTTTGTGATGTTTAATAAGAAGGTTATATCTTGTCAAGTCTTTTTATTTAATTAGATTTGCTTTATTTTTATCAGAACTAGTAGTAGGCCACATGGCCCACTTCTGATACACTAATGGAACATTCTGACCAATTACTTAAATAATAAATATTTTATAGTACTGTTGAGGAAAAGACATGTATTCAAGAATTAGTTGGGCTCTGTAACGAGGCAGACAATAATAACTATCGCATTGCTGGACCATCGAAAAATATTCCATCACCATTTAAAAGGGCTCTTTTCTGGCTGCAGGGGGAAGATGATGACAAAGATTTATTCAACATAAAATATCAAGATTTAATATCCGTAATGCCCCAAACAGAACTTAAAATGAAAGATCGATGATTAGCATATACCTTTAATAAAAAAATTGGCTGTTAGAGAAAAAAATGTAAATCTCGTGCGACTAGAATTTATAAATAAAAGATTTCACCTATATCAAGCCATTTTTATTGCATTTTTTATAGTGTATAATGTTAATGTATTGTTATTACTACTATATATAATGATTTTATTCTTTTTTCTTTGGCACAATTGACAAATCTGGGTGGCCCACTTTTGGTATGCCCACTACTGGTACATCAAAAGTTTGCTATGCCCACTTCTGGTGCATAGGAGTGATCTAAGTTTTTAATTTTTAAAAAATTATATTACAATTATTTTGATATTTCAGGTGATTATTATTTTAGATAAAAGTTTGAACAACCATAAAAAAATACATATTAGCGAAACTTCTCAAAAGTTTAGATGATAATTGAAGAAATACCCTTAAGTGGCCCACTACTGGAGCATTTACCTTATTATACATTTGTAGAACATGAATTGCAGTCTTTTTTTCAATATATTGATGTAATTTTACCAGTTTTCTAGAGAGAGGAAAAGTAATAAACTTTTTTCCATGCCAATTATTTTAACATGGATAAATTTTATAAAATAATATTACAACCATTTGTTTATTTTTCCAATTACATAAGAAAATAAAACATGAAAAAAGTTATTAAATTCAACAAGTTTTCACAACATTAAAAAATTACATCTTTATCAAGGAACAAAAAAAAAAAAATTATTGTCCGATTTTGCAATTACTTTGTAAATATTTGACAAATTTCTTTGAATTAAAACCCAAATAAAAAAATGGTAATGATATATAAGGAATGAGGAAAATCATTCCACACTCAATGTTTAAAAAAAATGTTAAAATGTTACCCTAATTTAA
>BGPR01047312.1:0-11824 GCA_013235015.1 Araneus ventricosus
ATCTTCTGTGCCCGATATTTATTGACTCCTGCTTGGCGCTTTTTTTTTCATCCGATTCTCCATGCGCATGCGTACTTTGTAGCAATCTGTGCACGCGGAAGGATTGTCCTTGAGCCAAGGAAGAGTAGAAATCGGTATTCATTTAATCGGAACGCATCTCTTCGAATTTGATTTTTTACCTCAATATTTTCTGATAGTCATTGGATCCTGGGTTACAATAGGTTCGAATTTTTTCATCCACGCGGGGGGAGGGGAAACAGCAACTTTTTCGAGAAGTATACGAGAAAGTTTAGGGGAGACCACTCCCGCTGGTTTCTATTCTAAAGCATTTGTTTATACTGATTAAAATATATGGTAAGAAAAAATAACAAAATAATTGCAGCGCTAAAATTCTTTAATTTGGCAAGATTTATGCACTAATTAAATTAAATACAAATTTCCCACAAAAAAGGTACATCTCAGAATTTTAAAATTATAGTTTTCTAGAAGATGAATTACAGCTTAATACGAGTAAATAGCCATCTTTGCCCAATATTATTGGTTTTGCGCCATTTTTCTAAAATTGGTGAACAGCTTTAAGGTTAAATTAAATATCTTAACCAACCTAGACTTATTTGTTAGTCTATCCTATTAAAATTCGAAGGTAAACAAACATATGTATCTATGTCCATCTATCTTGTCACGAACCACTGATTCCTGAAACTAGCCGCAAGTACCAAAAGATGGAAAATAAACCAGAGAATCCATTTCGACTATTTAAATTCCGAAATTGTAATTAGTTAAAAAGATATTAATTAAAAACGTCAAAATGAATGAATTGACGTGCTGCCATCTATTGGCAGCATGGTGAATTCATTCACAGCTGATTTTCCCCGCTGTTATTAGTTTTCGCATCCGGTGTTGCATTTTTTTTCATTTATTTAACGGAAGTTGGTATTTCTTTTTGAGCGAGCTTCTGTGTTTGGATTTATTAACAATGGAAAAAAATCGTTTTCATGCTTTTTTTTCTTTCTTTTTTGTATGAAAGTGTTTAACTTCGTAACGTTTGTTAGGGAAAGTAAGTGACAATCGGAGGCGGGGCGTATGAAAATATATGGATCCCAAGATCTCACGTGACCTAACTTCTCCCCGCCCGGGAATATCCTATTATTCGTGATAGCTCGTGCAACGCCGGGCCACACAGATAGTTGTGTTTAAAAGTATAACCTTCGCACTGTATTGTTCATCTCGCTTCTTTTTTGAAGCACGGCCTGCACCTGTCTTTTTTTAACCCTTAAAGGCCCAGTGTTGCCTGTAAGCAACATACCAATTTTGTCTTCTAAAATCTCGAGAATAAGACTGAAGCTCTAATGCCTGTTGTTGCCTCTAAGCAACATTCCCAATGTTGTCTTCTAAAATCTCGAGAATAAGACTGAAGCTCTAATGCCTGTTGTTGCCTCTAAGCAACATTCCTAATGTTGTCTTCTAAAATCTCGAGAATAAGACTGAAGCTCTAATGCCTGTTGTTGCCTCTAAGCAACATTCCCAATGTTGTCTTCTAAAATCTCGAGAATAAGACTTCTTGCTCTAATGCCTGTTGTTGCCAATAGGATAGATACATATTGACATTTTTACTTAATCGATTTACAACATATAGATGGCTGCCTGAGTGTTGATCAAAAAATTAAAAATAAATTTATGTTTTTCACTCGAGGATGCATCTTTTTAGCTTTGTTTGTACGCTTGAGAATACCATTTTTTATTCTACAATGTTGAAGGAAATTACTTATCCGTATAATTATTTATTAAAATTCATCTGTGTTTGACATTATAGAATTTTATCAAGGAAATTTTTTCTGAAATAAAGGGAAATATATAATTGCACTTCAATTTAGATAGTATGCACTTGGTACATTGAACTATAATTCGGATACTTTGCACTATAATTCGAATACTTTGCACTATAAATTTGATACTTTACACTTGGATCATGGAACTATAATTCGAATACTTTGCACTATAATTCGAATACTTCACACTATAAATTTTATACTTTACACTTGATTCATGGAACTATATTTCGAATACTTTACACTATAATTCGAATACTTTGAGCTATAATTCAAATACCTTGCACTATAAATTTGATACTTTGCCCAATAAATTTTTCACTTTGTTCACGGAACTATAAATTTTTCACTTTGTACACGGAACTTTAATTTTTCACTTTGTACATGGAACTATAAATTGAATACATTGCACTCAAACCCAATTTGAAATAAAGCCCATTGTTGTTAGTTTGCTAACAAATTGGCTTTTAGCCATAAACCATACTTAAAACAAAATAGTTATTTTTAAAGTATTTTTACAAGGTTTTATTCAAAAAATAAAAGTCAAAAAACATAATTAATTAATTATGTTTTAAAAGTTTAATTAATTATTTAAAAAATTAATTAATTAATTAATACTTAATTAATTAATTTAATTAATTAATTTTAAAAAAATTGGGCTTTTAAGGGTTAATATTTACCGTGGCGACATGAATCGAAACTCTTTCATTTTCAGTATAATCATGCTTTGAGAAGGTAATAGAATATTAAAATAAGAATGTAAAAAATGTATTAGGAAATCGCAATTTTCTGATATTATCTTTATACAGATAGTGACACAATCTTTTTCTCGTTCCTCGTTGGCTTGATCCAAGCAACAAATGTCACTTGGACTTGTACTCGGACCGTGTACAATTTTTCGTTTTTAAAGCGAAAGAAACTATTTATTTTTACGCAGAGTTCACCAAAATGGTTTAAATCTGTACAATAAAAATATTTCATGGTAAAAACTTGTGAAAGAATTTTCAGACAATGCATTTTTATGAACAACGTCTTCTAAATGTACTAATTGGGTTTCCATTAGCATCTTGTTTTGGTGTATAGGAATTAAGGAGATAATTTAACTAAGCATAGGTTATTTGCTAAAGAAACATGTTGAAATGACCAGTTGAGTTGTACGGAAAATGGAAAGAGATGAGTGCAGAAGTTGTCAAAGTGAGAAAAAAATGAAACTAGACTGGCATTAGGGTTAATATTCTCTCACTGATTCGATTATTTGTGCATCTGTGTTAGATGGACTGGCATTAGGGTTAATATTCTCTCACTAATTCGATTATTTGTGCATCTGTGTTAATTTTTAAAAGTCGATTAGAATCTCTCGCTGTGTATTCGTAATACACTTTTATATCACTGCGTAACTGTGAATTTTGAGATACATCGGCCGTTTTTCTTTTAAACTTGTAACAGCGCCCTCTGTAGTTCGATGCATCAACTGCAATGCCACCACATTTGGTAGGGGGGACTAATGACATGGGAAAAAGGATTCAGCGAAAAAAATTAGTTTCAAAAGTCGCCGGAAGGGGAAAATGTGACGCTGGTTGCATAGGACACAGAACAGAACGCCGTCCCTTACCCCCGTACCCGTGACCACATCGGTCACTGAACGGTTTGATGCGCAAGACACGGGAATTTTATTTAAGGAAAAGAAAAACAAGATAAACAAAAAGAAGGAAATATATACACTATGTACAGCACAGGCATTTTCACTTTTACACTATTAGTTCGTAATGGTCTTCTTTTCTTTGGATGTTGAAATACCTTTCTTTTATTTGGAGGTGGAATGCCCGGCGATTGAGCTACTTAGTTCAGCTCGCTGGGATGTTGAAGGCTAGGGAGGCCGGAAAAGATCTCTGTTTTCGCTAATGAATTTGATGATCCCACGAATTTTCTACCCGGAGACGAGGTTATTGGCGACCCTTTTCAACCATTCTTGTTCGAAGTTTGGCGCTGGCTTCCTCATATGCCAATACACTGTATAGATACACTCCGTGGCATAGTGAAGTGTCGTGCCAATTCCACCGCAACTGCAATGCATAGGACACAGGAAAAACACCAAAATGCAAATCCACTTCTACGCTAAACATTTAAGATAAACAGACAAATGAATAACAATGCTGAAATTTCAATGCAACATAGAAATTTAATCAGCCATTTCTATGAGCACTGAAATTTGTTAAGTGAAATTATGCTATTCAATTTCACTTTCCAGGCGAGGACCTTGACCTCTTTCAATATGAAAACTATTCTTATGGGCCAAACATTGTACCCTTTACGCAACATTTTTTTGCTTTTAGTTTTCTTCTAGCCTTAATAGTTTCGCAGATAATGGCTCTCAAAAATGGGAGATTTTCAATAATTTAAGGCCATTTATACCACCGTAACGGCGCGTTTCCTGTCTGAAAAAAAACTTTTTGAAATACGTTCTCATGTAGGGGAAAAAACGTAGTTATAACATTATTAGGTATTTTTTAAATTAATTTTTGAAATGTGTTCCACTCCACATTTCTCGGACACCCTGTATAACTTCTACTTCAAATAACCTCTCGAAAAAAGTGAAATGGGGTTAGATCCCGGGAGCGAAACAGCTATACAACTGAAACCAGCGGGAGTGACTTCCCCGATACTTTCTCGCATATGCACAGTAATGTGGGATGGGTAGGTAAATATTTTTGGGGTATTTACCCAAGGCTTGGTTATTTTGAAAAAAAAATTATGAATGGTGATTTACAATGAAGCATATCAAATTTATAAATTCCCAAAGACTTAATATTTTGAAAAAAAATTGAGTATGGTCGCAATTTTTACGCGTGCTGAGGTACCTCAACTTTATTTAACGTTTTTGAGTACGAAATCTTACTATAGATATCGCTCAACATTTCACTACACCTCTGGTTAATCACAGGAGTCCATCTGGAGAATATCAAAAAGAAGTTTCGTTTTGGGGATTGCCATAATTTCCGAAGCGCGTGTTTGCGGCTCGCTTCAATTTCCGCCAAGGTCAAACGCCAACCATACTCACTTGAGTAAAATAAGCGAAACGCTCGCCAACACACAGTCGTAATGTGCATTTTGAACTAAATATGCAATTTGAACGCCTGTTTTTCGACCGATTGAGATGAAAATTGGGCACAGATCTACAATTACCGCGATATCAAGTTTTATTTATCTAAGCCAAAGGTCTTATGAGATACAAGTATGTGATTATACAGACCGACAGACAGTCAACCCGTTGACGGATTTGCCCCAAAATTTCATACGGACCTACATTCATGACGTTAAAACTGTGTACCAAATTTTATCCATCTAGCTATTCAATTTTTGAGTTATAGTGTTCGCATGACTTCGGACATACAAACAGACAGATTTCCCTTTGAGTGATTTTGTCCAAAATTTGATAGAAATCTACAAATTATGTGTAAAGACCACATACCGAATTTCAACCTCGTAGCTGTAATAGCGTTCTAGTTATCGTGTTCACAGACAGACATAATTCCAAAATTGTGTTTTTCGGACTCAGAGAGGTCTAAAACGTGTAGATTCGTCAACATCTCGAGTTCGAATTTTTTGACGAATAGAATACTTTCTCTTTGTATACTTCGTATACGAGAAAGTAAAAAGAGCGACTGACGACTATTTCTATATAGAACAGCTGCTGTATCAGTGGACCATTGTGCGGAAATCCTGCTTAAAGATTATCTCATCCGGACATTGTCTTTGCTGAAGTTTAGGTGAGATAAAATTATTCAGTATATTGTGAAGTCACTGTTCAGCAACGGATTCAGAGACTACCACTTTTGGATGATTTTACACCGGAAAGGGGTGTCAGGCAATGAGTTATATGTTGCTCATTTCTGGAGTTCTTTGTTAGATCACGCTCAGTAAAATGTGAACATCATCCTTCCATTCTTCACTTTCCCCCATTCTGATGAAATAACTCCGCCCGGCGCATGAGCAAAAGCTTTCCGAATTCGTTGCTAAACAATATGCCTGCGGTTTACGCCACCAGCGCCACATTTTACTTTACCGGCAACCTTTGGAAATTTTTTCACAAAGTTTTTATTTTCCCATGACGTCATTACTTCCCTACAAAATTTTGCAGCGACACGGTTGTTAGATCGAGCTAGAGATGGTTCTGTGTAGTGTCAGATAAAAAAAAATTAACTAGCAATTTTAGCTTAGTAAATATTTATGCCATTAACTACCTTAAAATTTTCCTTACAAAAATAACCCAACAATGCATTAAAGTAGCTTTCATTTTAATAAAGCAGGTCATCGCCATCATAATCGACAGATAACTGCTTGGGAAGCATCACAGAAAGAAACGTGTAACTCCATCGATATATAGTATACAAACATGGTTGTTTGACATTTTAGAACTTACATTGTGGAACTTAATTTCTCAAAAGTGCTCTTCTACATAATTGTTCGAGTATAATTGAATGCAAATATTTGCATATCATTTTGAAGGCAATTATGAGCTTAAATCGATGAAGAGAAAGCAAACCTCAAATATTTACATTGCATGTAAGAAGAGTTATGTTTATTTTAAAAGAGGAAGAAAAAAATGGCGCGGTTTTCTTATAACTACAGATCTTTTTCTAAGAGTCTATGACAGAGGAAAAAATATACCTCACCATGAAAAACGTCAAAATATTTACATTAAACGTAAAAGCTACCCGCCAAAATGTTGTTTAATTTTAAAGGTTTATTATTATGGAAAATATGACAACACAAGTTTGAAAAATATTTTAAGTTTGTTTAAGGTATCCGAACACGTGCGGAGCACGCGCTTAAATTAAGTATCTAAACTTTAAAAAAATTCCTAAAAATTTGCTAACATCATATTAACTTGAAAAAATGCAGTTTAAAGAATTTTTGACGGGATTATGTTCCTTAAATGAGAACTTCCGGTTAATTAAACGCCCACTTCCGGTTTTAGGTTTGTTAAAAAAGAATTAATATCTCGTCTTCTAATTAACGTACCGACAAAAGTAAATATGTTTTAGAAAGGTAAATGAATGAACTATCTAAATCATCAAAAATTAAAAATGGGAATTTTGGCCGAAAATCGACTTTTCAACGTGTTCGGATACCTTAAGTACTGAATTCAACTTTAAACTCTTTATTAAAAAGGATATAAGCATTTATGTTTGCATCAAAAATTAATTAAAAACCAGACAGAAAAAAAACCCAAAGTTTTCAGAAAATGATGTTGAACAACTTTGCAATAGTTATGTAGAGTACTTGGGAAATGTACGGACAGAATGAAAGGGGTGATAATAAAAATGAACTTAAGGGTTTTTTTGCCATATAAAGTGTGTCCAGAAATGCCGTGCTTCAGCACTGTTTGCCAAGAAATATTTGAAAACCTTAGTCAAAGATGAGCCAAATAAAATGCATCAAACCTTTTAGTGTGATCACTGTTTTTAAGGATGAAACTTAAAAGAACGATCCAAGTGTAAAGCAGGGCATTCCCATCTCTTCCAAAAATTGAATTTTTGGACCATGGGAAGGAAAAAGCAATCGTGAGTTTTTAAAACAGATGGAAATTGGCATAGCGGAATGGCAAAGCAGGAATTCCAACGAACTCAAAATCCAACACGTCATACGCCGATGCGAGGGTAGCGGCACATCAAAGGATCTGCCTAGATTTGGACCTCGCGATAAGGCTAGAAAATCGGAAATCCGCCGTGTGGGGGAGGAAAGATAGGAGGGGTCGAAGAGAGGTGGTATCGCATTTTGGAGCCTCCATGAATGACGTGCCTTAATGTTTGACTTGAAAAGGTGGAAAAAACCCAGTCGTGGGGCAAAAGGAATGGAATGGAGTGCAGATGAATGCCCAGCTTATAGAATTGCACAATTCAGCAATAGAAGCAGACAGCAAATCACTAGCTATAACAACAATAGCACGAACAATAGCGCGCAGCGTCTAACAGCTGACCAACTCGCAAAACGAACCTGTCTCATCTCAGCAAATCTCGGGTTTTTTATCTTTCCTGACAGATTGTGACGTCACGTTGAATCATCTAGTAAATTCTGTATATCTCCGCCCCTAATAGAGATATCGAGAAAATTCCAGCATTTTTGAGGTCCTTCATTTTGTAACCAAAGTTGCCAAATTTGTCGCCAAAATGGTCTCCAAGTTCGTTGGGTCGTTGGCCTCCATTCCCAGATATGTAGTAAGAACCTCTGTAAATGTCTATGAGAGAGCAGACCAACTGGCAAAAGACGACCTATTCACATACTAAGCTTCCTAAACCGCACATAAAAGACCTCCTCCGGAAGAGGATGCTTGAGGAGTGGCAAACCTGACGGAAGAATGGCGATGCAGGCAGGAAAATCTATAACATCATGTCCTCGGTTAGTCTCCGTTCCACTAACTGGATTAGAGAGGATGTTATCTTCTTCTCTCAACATGACCTTTCCCTGCCTACCTCAAAAGGTTTCACCTGTCTGACAGCGATTGTGCAGTTGTGGTGGAATTGGCACGGCACTTCACTATGACACGGAGTGTATTTACACAGTGTCTTGGCATATGAGGAAGCCAGCGCCAAACTTCGAACAAGAACGGCTGAAAAGGATCTCCAGGCATAAAATTCGTGGGATTATCAAATTCATTAGCGAAAACTGATATCTTTTCCGGCCTCCCTAGCCTTCAACATCCCAGCGAGCTGAACTAAGTAGCTCAATCACCGGACATTCCACCTTCAAATAAAAGGAAGGTATTTCAACATCTAAAGAAAAGAAGACTATCACGAACGAATAGTGTAAAAGTGAAAATGCCTGTGCTGTACATAGTGTATATATTTCCTTCTTTTTGTTTGTTTTGTTTTTCTTAAATAAAATTCCCGTGTCTTGTCCATCAAACCGTTCGGTGACCGATCTGGTCACGGGTGCGGGGGTAAGAGACGGTGTTCTGTTCTGTAAATGTCTCTTTCCAACCATAAGACTAACATTGTGGGAAAGCGGCATTACATGTTCGTGACAATACTTATATTCGCTTGGTCGACGTCCGTTTTCAAAAATTGTCCGACATATCTCTTTCTGCAATAAAATCTGGCAATGTGATTCTTGCAAGAAGCCAATGTGTTTTCACGCACATTGTTTTAGTGTTGTTACATCACGTTTAAGAAGTGATGCAAACGTGACAAATTTGTGAATATGATCCAATTCGACCAATTCTGTGGCGTTTCAGGACTAATCCTGAACAGATCTCCCTCTGTTACCCAAACGCATCCTTTTTGAACCACATTCCATGGCGGAAAAGAGTTTATTTAAGTTTGCTCCCTCACCTTTTACAATCTGTCAGATATGTTACGAATACTGGGTATCTTTATATATAACCAGCGGGAGTGGTCTCCCCTAAACCTTCTCGTATACTTTCTAAGTGGAGACTCGTCAAAATCTCGAGTTCGAATTTTTTTGACGATCACAATACTTTCTCTTTGTATACTTCGTATACGAGAAAGTGAAACAAACAAACAAACAAACCTGAAATCAAATATCTGTTGCCACGTTTCAAAAAAATATTACTTTGAAGCAGGTGCGATAAAATAGGCAATGCAATGAATACTAAAGCGAAAATTCTGCTTTGGAATTGAATTCCCAAGAAAACAATTTATACTACCACAACAGTAATAATTGCAAAAGCTCGTAAATAAAAGATTTGCCGAAATAATGAGATCGGTTTGAATTTTATTTACAACAATAAAAAATTGTTACAATTTATGTTTGAAAACATTATTTATTGTTGTAAATAAATCTGATATTGTTGTAAATAAAATTTACAACAATATCAGATTGCTACCAGTACGCATGCGCATGAAAATCGGATTAAAAGCAATTGAATATGCAATTTGAACGCCTCTTTTTGACGGATTCGGCCCAAAATTTTATTCGGACCTACATTCATGACGATAAAACTGTGTACCAAATTTTATCCATCTAGCTATTCAAGTTTTTGAGTTATAGTGTTCACGTGACCGCGGACATACAGGTAGACAGACTTACCGTTGAAGGAGTTTGTCCAAAATTTGATAGAAACCTACAAATGATGTTTAAAGACCGCATACCAAATTTCATCCCCGTAGCTCTAATAGTTTTCGAGTTATCGTGTTCACAGACAGACATAATTCCAAAATTGTGTTTTTCGGACTCAGGGAGGTCTAAAACGTGGAGATTCGTCAAAATCTCGAGTTCGAATTTTTTGACGATTACAATACTTTCTCTTTGTATACTTCGTATACGAGAAAGTAAAACAATTTTTTATGAGTATGTATGTTCGGTTAGTTGTTCTTTATGCACGCCCAGACCGTTTAAGTTACTGGAACCAGATTTGGCACAGTGATGAATTAGAACAAGAGGAAAGTAACGCCGTAAATATTTTTAAAAAAGCCGAATTAGATTTTTATTTATTTAATTTTAAGTGATAATTTCGGGCGTTCTGTGCCTTTTTTCTTTTTTCTTCATTATTATTCAAATACGCGCAAGAAAAAAAAAATATGTTTCCGGTGTTTGGCTTATTAGTTCTTACATTTTTTATTTATTTCTCTTTATTATTCTTTTTGAGTTGTATTTTTTTTTCATTATTATTCTAATATGAGCAAGAAGAAAAGTGATTTTTCTGGTGTTTAATTTATCAGTTTGTTGTATTTTTATTCGTTTATTTTTTATTTCGTTTTATTTTTTATTTTAAAAAATGAAATATTATGCTATCGTGTTTTAATTTATAAACATCGGAAGTATAACTGTTCATTTTAAAGTTGCGCTTTATTAATTTGTATACGATATATTGTTTAAAAGTTTAGAATTTCTCGAGTGTTCATTCAAAGCATATTGTTTTATGGTACTAAAAAGCTAGAATTGAAAGTTGTAATTCAACAAGAAAGGATTCAAAGAATATTTACGCTTATTGGGGAAAGTCAGTGACAATATCTGTAGAAAAAAATCTATAGCGGGCATATGAAAAAATATAGATCCTGAGTAATGCCGGGCTATCAGCTAGTTATTTCTATACGTTCTTACATTTACATGAATGGAAACCATCAGTCTATTTCGAAGAAATTGATCGTACACTAAATAATACATTTTATAAGAAATTCCAATATCTCCAAATTGATTGAAAATGTTTTGTCATTTCATATTCATATTTCTGATGCATTTATTTCTTTTGCGAACATAGTGATGGGAATTTCTAATTTATTATAGTTTGGTATTTTTGTAGAAAGTCTTCAAATGCTGACATTTAAGCCGATTTGCAATTAAAACTTACAGATCTTGAACTTAGATACATTTTTGTTTTTAAGGGCATGGAGCTCAAAATCCAGCTTTTTAAAACTTTAAAGTAATACATACTAAAACGCAAAGAAATTTCCGAAACAGTACACGAAGCGTGTAAGCATTCATCGGATTTAAAATAATTGCATATGAAAGAAAAAGTAAGAAAGATAGGAATGATGTTTCAGCCTTTCTTCCGTAAGTCATGAATGTATTTTTTCAAATAAATATTTGAGATGGAATGAAAAGAAGAGATTGGTTAGGATGGGTTAGGATGAAAGGACGAACAAAAAATTTCAAACGGGAAAATAACTTTGAAAATTCAGAAAAGAATTTTCTACAGGGGAAAAAGAACTTTCTGCGTTTGAGTTCAAATCAAATCATGGCTGCGTATTGTGGTTTGCTGCAGCATTAGTAATAGGCTTGCTTTACCACTATTAAAAGAAGTTTAAAATTCTGAGAAGACGAAGTTGAAAAATGGTCATAAACTGAACGTTGAAAAAAAACGTTGAACGTGGTCTCTGCGAAACGGCCGCTGGGATTGAGGAGCGTAAACTTACTTACCTTACTCAACTGTGACTTTCTGTGACTAAAGTAGCTCTATGTGACTAAAGTAGCTCTATGTGACTAAAGTACCTCTATGTGACTAAAGTAGCTCTATGTGACTAAAGTAGCTCTAT
>BGPR01047313.1:0-10946 GCA_013235015.1 Araneus ventricosus
AACCAAGGCCTTAATGCCTGAATCACTTTCTCACTTGTGGACAGCTTATGCGTAGTTAAAATTTTTATATCAGATGCTATCCAATCTAAATAGTGCTTTCCATTTTCACCATAAATTGGCTTCTTCAACCCAACCTGACATGCTTCAGGTTATGATCTTATAATTTGCATGGAATACCAACAATACAATAATATTTAGTAGCTGTAATTTAGGAATTTTTAAGACGTGGATCTCGATACTCTCAATCACAATGCTAAAAATTTCCTCTTTTATAGTTTTTGTAAGAACTTTTGGCGTGTTGAATTCAGCATAGTAGAAGTTTCCCCAGGCGGTGTTATGAAATTATTGTACAGCTTTTGAGTTGCCTTACAGCAGCAACTACAGCCTCGAAAATTTTAGATTGATTTTCCAAGCGGTAGTGTCACACTTTAAAAAGAATTAGTGTGACAGAAGCTTTCCAACTTTTCTACGACTTAACAATAAGTACACAAATCATCTTGAAAAAGGAAGAATTAGAAGTTAGCCTTCAGGTTTGGAATACTTGATTTAACACTGCAAAATTTGCAACTTCCGATGCAAAACTTGCAACATTAACCTTCCGATCAAAAATTTAAATTTATCAAAAGAGCACGTTAATTAAAAAATATTTGTAACTTAGTTGAGTTTATGAAGTACATTTATAATTAGGCAGTTACCGTTATTCTTTCGAAAAAAAGTGTTATTAGTAAAGTTTAAAAACAGTTTATATAGATATGCTCTGCATATGATGTTTTGAGGAATATCAGTAATTTCAATTTTAAATCTGTTGGTTCGCACGTCAAATGATGCAGATTAGTTTTATATATCATTTATTTACCGCAACACAAATAGACACACACTAAAGCTCACGAAAGATCAGCACAAATCATTAAAAAGAGGAGAGAATTGCATGTCCTCCTCTGTGTGCACAGCTGAAATGGAGTCAGAAGCAAGATATTTGGATGGTTGAGAGTTAACCCTTAAATACCCAGTGTTGCCTTTAAGCAACATACCGAATTTTGTCTTCTAAAATCTTGAGAATAAGACTGAAGCTCTAATGCCTGTTGTTGCCAATAGGATACATAATGAATATTTTATTAAATCAATTTACTACATATAGATGAAAGCCTGCGTGCTGATAAAAAAATAAAAATAAATTGATGTTTTCCCACTTGAGGTTGCATCTTTTTTTGCTTTGTTTGTTCGCTTGAGAATACTATATTTTATTCTATAATGTGGAAGGAAATTCTTTGTCCGTATTATTAGCGATTAAAATTCATCTGCGCTTACTAGTATAGAATATTATCAAGGATATTTTTTCTGAAACAAAGCCCAGTGTTTTCAGTTGGTAACAAACTGTTTTCTAGTCATAACCCATATTTAAAACAAAAAAAACCAGTTTTTTAAAAGTATTTTTCTCATGTTTTATTCAAAAAATAAATGAAAGTCAAAAAACATCTTTAAATCAATTTTTTTAAAAAAAAATCGGGCTTTTAAACGTTAATGTGAACCAAGCCCATGATTTATCCATTTTGCACTAACACTGCCATGTTAGTGTAGAAATGTAATATTTTCTGTGTAAGAATGATTGAAATGCAGAGTTCAATTTGTATCCACTAGACAGCAAGAACAGTGAGAAGTCCACTGTTATTTTAAGCTCAGCTAATAAACTTTCAGATCTGTTTTCTCAGAAATGGTTCTCATGAACTTGGTTCACTTTAACACTGAACCCTCTATTTATCAGAATGAGATATTGATTATCAATTAGTGCATGTCTAGTAACAGCCAATGGCAGCTTACAGAGAAGGAAGAAGCTACATTGTATGCGGGGTACGAATTTGATGCAAGCTCAAATACAATATAAAAAGACAAACCGTAACTGTGCTTGCTCTAGATAATGTTTACACATAAATAGACATATTCTGCAGACATCTATTAACATGCCCAACTTATCTAAACTAGTAGGTAAGTCATATTTTTGAATTAAAATTTTTATGTTGGGTAATTCGAGAAAAACGTATTTTTCTGTTTTCCCGCTTCCAAAGTGTTAATAGAAAGGGGAAGGAAATGAACATTGAATTCCAACAAAATCCTATGCTTCACGAAGCCAAGAAATACGCAAAGAAGATACATAGTAAGTATGAGATTAAAAAGACCAAAGAAAATGAACAATTTAAATTTTAGAATAAAATTTAACATAATTGTACGAGGCAACGGTGACCTGACGTCAGGATATCGGCTCAGGATATCGCGGGCTCGATATTTTTTGTCATTAAAGTTATTTCTTATATATCCTTAATAATTTAATAAATGTGAAAATGTGTCTGTTTGCTACGTTTTCACGGTCCAACTACCAAACCGATTTGGATGAAAATTGGCAGAGTTGTAGCTTGAAACCCAGGAACGGACATCAAATCAACCGTCACGTGATCCGGAAGAAAAGCGTAAACATATGGAATGACTTATTTTTTCAATTCCTACTATTAGTTCACACTCTCCCTGTATATATATATTTATATATCTTGCTCAAATTTTGCAATCTTTTTTAAACCAACTTCCCGATGAGCTGAAGACTTGAAACTTTAAACATAGCTCAGAACTAGATGACAATGCAATATTAATTAGCTTTCTTGTGTGTGTGTGTATGTGTCTGTTTGTCTGTCATTTCATATTTTGCATGACGCATGCGCAGTACGTTTTTCATTATATCTCGAAAACTATTAACATTACAGACTTGGCTCTTGGATATATGGTTGCCCCATGGGATCATCGAAGCACCTCCATATTTTAGCCATATCTTTGCGCATGCGCAGTACATTTTTCATTATATCTCGAATCACCTAAGTAGGAATTGACTTTAAAATTTTTTTTCTATATTACTTGTTTTTAAGTCAAACATAACGTGATCATAAATAAAACTGCGATTATGTGATCTTGCTGGGAAAAGAAATAAATAATTTATGGAATAATGACTGAAATAAATCAACTCGACGCTTGATGTTAATTTTCCGAGTTTGCAGTCTATTTAATTTTAGTAATTTATATTTTTATCTTTTCCTTGCCAGATTTTATTCAAGAAATTGTCGATAAATTGACGCCGGGACAGAAATCTATTGATAGATATGATATAGAGTTGCAAGAGTTTTTAGAATAAACTTTAAAAACTGATGTTAATTATAACTAAAGGAAAATACTAAACTACTAATATTATAATACTATAATAATATACTAATATTATAACTAAAGGAATAAGATACATTTTGTTTTATGTATTCTATTGAATGGTAGAAGCGGATGACATATAGCATGGTGGATGACATATTCCCCAGATTGCAAGGGCATTCATTGAGTACAATGATGTAATTTACAACGAAGAATTAACTTAGGTAGAAGACTTAAGTGCTATTACGATAACTGGTAAAGATCCATCGAGCTTTAGAATGAGTGACCACGTAGAAGAGAGGAAATTATCACCTAATGCAGAAACTACCCTACTATACAGAAGAAATGCAACAGCGGTTAACCAAGTTCGGTCCAAGGTTGAACCCAGAACAAAAAACCGTTTTCAACCGTTTTCGATAGTGTTTTGCAACAGAATGAAAGAGGTGAAGGTGGTTATTTTTTCCGGATGCTCCTGGCGGTACTGGGAAGTCTTTCCATATCAATCTATTCAAATTAGCTTAGGTCAAATTCGGAAAGACAAAAAAATTGATGAAGCAGTAGTGTCTCACAAAAGAGCAGTTGAAGCGTTAAATCGAACTATGAAAGATATTAATAATAACCAAAGCATGATGGGAGGGATAGCGGTATTGATGTCAGGCAATTTTATACAGATTGAACCTGTAATAACTAGGGTACACCGGTGGATGAAATTAATGCATGTTTAAAGACGTCTCCGTTTTGGGAGAATGTCAAAAAATTTAAACTCACTGCGAATATGAGAGTTCAACTCTTCAACGACACTGAAACAAGACTAATCTTTTGAAAATTGATAAAGGTCGGTTTAAAACAGATTCAAACAGTGTATTAAATTGAAAGGGGGATTTTTCAAAATTGTTCATAGCCCAGAGGAACTGATAAGCAAAATTTATCCTGCACTACAAGTTAATATGAGCAATAGAAAATGGTTGTTGAATGGGTAATTTTGGCACTGACTAGTGAAAGTTTAGGTAAGATAAATGAAAAAAAATACTTCACAAATGGAGGGAGGTATTATAGAATGTCTATCTGTAGATACGGTAATGGGCAATAACAAGTAACATCATATCTGTAGAGTTCTTAAACTCCTTAGAATTGTCAGGGGTACCTTTCGAGAAGCTAAGATTAAAAGTCGGTGTCCCAGTACTATCGATACGTAACCTCGATGTACCGAGGATCCGAATGACACACGATTACAAATTACACACTTAGTTCCAAACGTCGTGCGAGCACTGTTATGACTGGCATAGCGAGAGGAGAGAGTGTTTTAATTCCACGCATTCCTATAATACTGAAGGATTTACCATCCCAGTTCAGAAGGTATCAATTCCCTTTTAAAATAGAATTTGTCAGGCTCATGGCCAGACACTCAAAGTGGCAGGCGTACATTTGGAAAAACCATACTTTTCGCATGAGCAACTATATGTGGAGTGACCACGTGTGTCCAGACTATAAAACCTCTACATCCGTGTAAAAAAAGGAAAATAAAAAACGTAGTATACAAAAGTGTGTTAGCACAGATAAACAAATTACCTAAATAAAAGAGCTGACATATCCAGTACACTCCTGTTAGTCGTTCAATTATGTATTACCAACTGTCAGAACTTTTTATTTCCCCTTTCAACATGTAACGAAACATTTACATTCGTGAATTAAAATTTTCAATAATTCAAATTTCCCGCGCACGAAGTCGCTTGTAACAGTTAGTAGTCCTAATAATTGTGATCGGGAATGCAACGATCTCACGTAATTTTGAAGAGTGGAGTGGTAGTAATGGGGCTCAAGTGTCAACTTCATAATTTGGCCATGGTTTAAACTACTAAGTACACCCCCAACAGCTCTTGTGTAGCTTCAAAATGGAATTCAAATGCAGTGAATAAATCATTTACATTAATTATCATTAAATTAATCATTATTTATGCAAAATTCTTAAGTGACGGGATCTCGAAATAATTTAAAAATCTGTCCATGCATTCACAGCTATCTTGATCATATATTTTGTTTAAATTACGTAAATTAAAATTTATTATTTCGTAGTTCAGCTGCTCGTAAGCTCTATTCCTGAAACCTACTTGTTTTCAACCTACAAAGAAATTTCTACTTTAATTCTCTTATAAGAAATTACTTGTTAGATAAAAATTAAGCAATAAAAACTCTCTTTTTGAATAAAAAAAATTTTCTTTCTTTTTTTCAATGGACAGGTGAAAAACAAAACATTTTCCCAAAAATAATACGAAATTAATTACCTAACGTGAAAAAAGAAATTTTTATAACGCACTTAATTAGCTGTGGCGCACATAGCTATCAATTAAACATAATACAAGTCATTACATAGCTGTCATTAATTTGGTTATAAAGGAGATACGCCGATTAAAAATTAGTAATTATTGACATAATAACGTTACGTTGTAATTATCGGAAGTTTTACCATTTTTTGATGGTAGCGAGTCCAATTAGGTAGCATAATTAGTTGAGAAAGAAATTATTCATGACCAAAAGGCTGTCAAAATTGAATTTCAAATACACGTACTTTATGAAGTTGAATGTATTTATGGTCATAAATTGCTCTAATGTATTTTTTTCCCACCTGAGAATAACATCTAACTTCCATATTCATCAGTTTGTCTGTAAAACGCCCTAACGCATGTGAAATGAGCTTTATAGACGCAATTTTCTCTGAATACAGAGTTCATTGTCTTGTTTCTGATCCAGCCATATTCAGTGCTTTGAACTATTTCTGTTGATTCGATATGTAATCCTAACTGTTTTATCATAAATTATGAAAGTTTTCTCTTTTCTTTCATAAATTTGTCTTACCACCAGCGTTTTTATTTTCTCATTCACGAAATATACAAAGAAAAAAATATTACAATCGTCAAAAAATTAGAACTCAGGGTTTTAGACTATTTTTCGAATTACTCCTTTTTGTGAGCGTAGTGACTGAAAAACGGATAGAGCTAGTAGCCTTAAATTTAGTATGTTGTTTTTACACCAAAACCGAAGTTTTTTTTTTTCAAATTTTGGATGAAATTCGTCTGTGACAAGTCTTTTCGTCCGTTCGTTTATGTGAACTCAAAAACGCAAAGAAATAGATTGTTATTTTTGCACCAAAACAGAAGATTTTTTTTTTCAAATTTTGGATGAAATTCGTCTGTGACAAGTCTTTTCGTCTGTCCGTTCGTGTGAACTCAAAAACGCAAAGAACTAGATTTACTAACTATGGCCCGTCGATTTTTCACAAGATTCCTAATGTGTATTAAATTTGGACTAAATACACCAACAAGTTAACTGTCTGTCGGTTTGTCTATTGGTGTGTATGTGAACGCGAGTTGCCGTAATGGCATCAGGCACGGGTGATGGGGCGGCGTTCTGTATTTGAACGCGATAACATGCAACAAGCTAGATGTTTGAATTTTAAGATCGTTCGAAAGGAAGAAGTATCTTTCTAAAAGGCATACCAAATTCTCTCCATTATTTGACAAAGTTAAACACAAAACATCCCATATTGTGGAGGTATACAAGAAAGTATAGAGAAAACACTCCCGTTGGTTTATATTAAAGACGCGCTCATAGAGCCAATAGTTCAAAAAATGTCTGATGATTAGATTACATTTAAAAGTTACGAGATAAATCCTTAATAGCCCTCTTCTAGTCGAAAAATGAAACTTAGTTTAACAAATCAATTTATTGTAATTAACATTCTTAAACTTAAAGAGACATAATTTTAGTTTCTGCGGCTACCTTTTTGAAATCTTATGCAGAAGCTAATGAGCTGAAATGTTGCTTTTTTTAATAGCTTCAAGCGGTTGTAATCGCCATGTGTCAATATACGCAATGAGTCGAACAGTGAATTATTATAAATCTGAGAGACATGGCTTCATTTTTTTTTTATCTCACTCTAAGCTTGAAAAGGTTATATCCCTTCGTGGGAAGATGGCGATCTTCATTTATCATATGAAAAGTTGATGAATTTCTTGTATCTTTCTTGGATTTGATCTATTTTAAATAAACTGTATGAGAAATCTAAAATGTGTCTTAAGAAAAGTAATTATGCCAGAATTTCGTAACTCTTACGCGAGTTAGTTATGCGAAAAACGTTGCATCATACTATTATTTATCGGTTAATCGGAGTTTATTAGGAGAACGCTGAACCCAATTTATTCAGCACTTTTCGAAAATACAAAGATATCACCTATTTGAGAATAATTCTATAAGCATCTCACAATCCAGTCCATATCAGGTCACTGAGAAATGAATTTAATAGAGCTAAGGAGTTCGTTTATTTATCTAAAGAAATTCAGTGTCATCAATCAGTACCAAATTCTTGATTTAAAAGACCTGCTGCTCTTTTTTTTAGGGCCAGTGCACGGCTACTTGGCACCCCTAGGCAACGAAAATTTATGTGTCATTTACCAGTACACTTATATATTCACAGGCATAACCAAATATAATATAGCTAAATCTAAACACATTTGACATAAATATTCTACAGTTTTTTTAATTAACAAAGCATTTAAATGGTGCTAAAAGGGAAAACAATTTTCAGTAATGTTCATTAATGCGCATTTTAAACATCAGTAATTCATTGACATACATTTACAGTTAGAGTTAAACACGTGTTGTAATTGAAAATTTATTATGAGGGGCGGAAGTCCGACGAGCAAATGACAGTTTCGTTTGATGGACAAGCACCCCATTGTTGTGGCGCCCTTAGGTGATCCCGTATGTAAAAACCACTCTGGTTTTTTTTAGTTATCCACAACTGAATGTCTCACTTCTGTGGAGGGTAAAATGAGTAAATGTCTCAGCTATAATGTGCTAATGCAGGAATGTTATATAACCAGTACTGGGGCTAAATATAGGTGTGATAAGAGTTTTAACGCTGTATAAGTTGGAAGAATTAATCAATTAAAAAAAGAATTTTTTGAAGAAATGAAGCGAACAGATATTAAATTTAAAAAAAGGAATTCCTCGACCTCCACCACCTACCCAGTTAGATCAATGCATTTGAAATGATTGCTGCTAGAAATTCCTGTAGCTCAGTTAAATAAAGGACCTTTTATTTTATAGAATCAAAATAAACGGGTTGAAGAACAAAGTACAAAACTTTGCAATTACATTAGTTTTAGATTCACATCTTATGTTAACCAAAATAATAAGGGTTTTCTTTAATTAATTGCTAAACTCACACTGAAAACAAAGGAACGTCAGTTTAATTTTAAAATGTAATTTTGTTATCACTCTCTTACTGGAACATTACCAAGTTATTTTAATATTTATAAAACTTTATGCTACATATTTCTGAAGTGAGAATAGACGTTTTTAAACCAAAGAAAAAACAAACAAGTGACAAGACCATAAATAAATTCCAAAAGCAGGTGTTTTTCATTGACATATAGTTACAATGTATATCTTTAATCTTGTCTCTCAGATCTGTCCTTGTGTTCAGTTTCTTCCATCATTTGCAGAAGTTATTTGTTTAGAATTAACCACCTGTTTATGGGCACGCCCATCCTGTTTGCTTACTGGGCCCGGACTAAGATGCCTTTAACCCTGTTGCTCTTTGTCGGGCAACAGAGGACTCAAAAGACCACCCATTGACAGTCGGTAAGTTCCACCAATTAGGCGAAAGATTGATAGAACGATATAGGTGCTTGAGCATCCCCTGCGATTACGATTCTGATAATCATCGTTAAGGGCTTTAATTAATCTCGCCCAATCAAAGGGGAGGCGATAGCAGTGACAGAATTTGAGTCGTGCATCAAATGTGTTGACGTGTATGTAGAGCAGAAGAGTGCCATTAACGTCACAGCTTGTTTTATGAGTTATGGATATGGCCACTTTCAAGTGCCTGCATCGCAACGCTGAGGGTTTAAAACATAACTTATTTTACTGTCAGGTGTGCTTTCCAATACGCTTAAAGCTACTGTCCAGAATATATGAATCACCTAGTTAGCAAGTGTATGAAGAGTTCCTAGCAGATTCTACATAGCGATTACTGAGTGATTCAGTGGGTTAAATACTGTTCAGTTGTATGTATCAATATATTCAATGTTGTATCAATATGGCGAATGAATTAGGCCTCATCCATTAACATAAGAGATTAAGATAATAAAGGCTGTATGCAATTTTTATCGAGGTAGCCTTCTTATATTTATGAAATTGGTCTTGATTAGTATATTCACAGCTACTTTGGAAGGCGAAGACCTGAAGTGGGTATTATTAAACGCATTTCTTTTCATTTTACTTCAAAGTCCAATTACGCATCTGATAAGTAAAATAATACATGTTTATACTATATTTCGTATATCAACTACATAAGCTGATCATTTTTTATTAATGTGGCATAATTTAGTAAAAATAGTTTTTGTCATTGTCAGTATTTTCTCAACCTTCAGGAGTTCCATATCAGGTGAGGCCATTTAATTGGTTTATTTATTTTTCCTTTCGGTATTCTTTTAATATTTCATTAATGCAGAAAATACATGCTAACACTAAGACAATCTATGAATTTATTTGCTTAACATTTTATAAACAGTGCCAAGGACATAAAGATATGCTTCGTTTTCAAGATGCTGATTTAAAGACTACGAAACTGATACGCCAGAAATAATGCATCACAATGGACAGTTTTGTTTCTGAAATTTCTTCAGTTGGTTAAATAATTCAAATCTGATGATAAAATAATAGAAATATAAATTATATCTGATATGTTTTGATCTTTTAATATGAAGCGAAGAGCCACATATGGATTTTAACAATTAACCATATTTTTTGTGTTATAATTTCCTGAACACAGTTAAAATCCTTTGTTTCATTTATACAGAAAAATTTTTATTTTCTCAATATAACTGCCCCTTCTCTAATTATCTGTTAAGGTTTCAGTGTTCACAGAGCTAATTTAGCCACTAGAATTTATTTTGGTTCTAAATAGTATATCGTTGTTGTCGTTCATCAAAGTTGTGTTATTCTTGAAAATAATCTTTGGTTAAACTTTAGATTATATTATTAGGTTTAAATTTAAGACTGTTATCTATAAAACTAGAAAAATAACCCGTCATGGTATGACGGGTGCAAATTGCCTCTTCATTCGAGAGACTTCCCGTCAAATTTGACGTGTTTAAATAGTTAGTTATAATAGTGTTAAAATACGCGAGAGAAATGTTTAACATTGATTGAAAACAAAATAATCAGATGCATCGTGGCGTTCAAACTATATCACTCGCATGATATACCACTGACGTGATTTACTACTTTCTATTAAAAAACGGAAATTAATTTGAAATATATGATTAATATAATTTAAAATTTCTCGGGAACTATTGATCATAGCGAGATAAATTTTATATCAATGGATAGCAAATTTTATTTCACTATTTTAGAGCTATTAAATTTGAAATTAGAACGACAATTACTTTTTAAATTTAAAATTGCTAAAATTTAGGTGCTCTAATAATGAAATAATACTGTTTAACGTCTCGCAGTGCTATGGCGCGAATTTCCTTGTTGGTGACGTCAGAGCGTTACCGGATCAGTGAAAGACAGATCTGGGCTATTATATTAGTAATGTATCTTTTGGATCATCATAGGATAAAAATAGCTACTTAGTGAAATTTAGATGTTTTCAGAAATAATATCTGCGAATCTAATTCATAGGGAATTCATTCTGTTATCTATGAATAGTGGCGAATCTAGGATTCCGGTTTTGGGGGGGGGGGGGGGGGGGGGGA
>BGPR01047314.1:0-11823 GCA_013235015.1 Araneus ventricosus
CTCCACGTTTCAGACCTCCCCGAGTCCAAAAAACACAATTTTGGAATTATGTCTGTCTGTGTGGCTGGCTGTCTGTGAATACGGTAACTCGAAAACTATTAGAGCTACGGGGATGAAATTTGATATGTGATCTTGACACATAATTTGTATGTTTATATCTTTGTAGGTTTTTTGGGACAAAATCCGTCTACGCAAAGTCTGTCCACGTTCATGTGAACACGATAACTCAAAAACTAGAATATCCAGATGGATAAAATTTGGTACACAGTTTTATCATCAGGAATGTAGGTCCTTATCAAATTTTGGGCCAAATCCGTCGAAGGGTTGACTGTCTGTCGATCCGTATAATCGCATACTTCTGAACATTATAACTCGTAAACCCTACAGCTTTGATGAATAAAAAATGGTATGAGGCCTGCTAACATTAATTGTAGATCCGTGCCCAATGTTTGTTCCAGTCGGTCGAAAATAAGGTGTTCAAATCTCCTATTTGTCTTTTCTCACCACACAACGCTATTGCGTAATTGTGCGATTCACTTGCGCTAATCTTTTCCGCTTCTACTCACGCCTTTCTCTTCCAAGCTTCCGACTCCCAAGCTTTTTTTCTCCAATGCTTTAGGGACGCTTGTTCGTTTTACTGTATATAGCTTATTTTTTTTCCACTTGTGTTAGGAATATACGAGAAAGTTTATTATTTATCTAAGGCATAGGGTTTAAGAGTTATCCTGTTCAAAAGTATGAGCTTATTCAGGCCGACAGACAGACAGCCCTAAGACGGATTTGGTCCAAAATTTCCTGATGATAAAACTATGAACCAAATTTTATCGATCTAGCTGTTTAAGTTTTTGAGTTATCGTGTTCACATGCACAAGACAGACTTCCCGTGGACGTATTTTGACCGAAGTTTTATAGAAACCTACAAATTATGTGCAAAGATCACGTACCAATTTTCATCTGTCTAGCTTTAAAAGATTTCGAGTTATCGTGTTCACAGACAGACACACATAATTCCAAAATTGTGTTTTTCAGACTCAGGGAGGTCTAAAACGTGGAGATTCCTTAAAATCTCAAGTTCGAATTTTTTGATGATTACAATACATTCTCTTTGCATACTTCGTATACGAGAAAGTAAATACTGACAAACAGCTAAGAACATAAACATCTAAAGTGAGTTAGAGTCCGAGGAGCTACTCACATGCGCCTGTTGCCAAGGCAACAACAGCTGTTGGGGATAAAACGTCTTTAGGCCGAAACAGTTTCATTTTCAAATTTAAGTATTGATTTCCATACTATGTAGCATTATACTAGTACTATCTTAAAAAAACTTTAAAAATTATTATTTTAAATGAACTGCATTCCTAGCATTAAAGTTGAAATAATCGAAGTTGTTTAGAAAAATTTCCATTATACATCTTTTCAATTTATACGTCGTCTCATACCCTTGAAAGACGTATAAACGGTGCTTTGCTGTATTTTCGTTCAATCAATACACAGGTTTGACTAGACTATCATTATGAGAGTTTTTCTCCGCTTATGTGAGATTGCATTAATCGGATAGCTCTTATATATGACACTATATCTGACACTAGACATTGAATTTAATTTCGACTTTGAGGTAAGGAATAAAAATGAAATTTTCCTTCAGAAATAATTTGAAAGGATTGAAATGGAACAAAAAAAATTTAGGATGTGACATGTCGCAAAAAAAAACCCGTTTTCAACATTCTAATTCTGGAAAACATTTCTATAATTTGGTTTAAAACAATATAACATCACGAAATTTATTTATACCATGCCCAATATCTTTAAAATTACTTCATAGAATTTGGAGCTTTCTTCGTGGATTTCTGTAATGTTCATTTTAAATTTACAGTATTAATTTATATAGTTTCTCACCAGATGACGCCAGGAGAGATTTATAAACATACTGTAATATAATTCACTACTCAGTCAACGATTATTGATAAAAGTGTCACATTCTTGCCATTTTTTTTTGAACAAATAGGGAAAAGTGGGGTAAAACTGGGTATTTAAGATTCGAAGGCCTGCTGGAGTTAAAGTATTCGACAGAGAGCTTGTCAAATTTTATTAAAATATTCATTGTTTATCGGAGTTCAATATATCTTTCCAGAAAAGTCGAAGTTTCATTACTTTTTTTTATCAAAGTTTTTTATATCTATAGTAGTTATAAAAACTTATTGCTACCATCGAAATTTGCATCTTATGAAATATACAGCTTATTTGAAATTGAAAATTTATGAAATATATCAAGTGAAACTTTGATTAAAAGGCTTTATTTTAAATTAGTTTATAATTTTCAAGATGTATAATTTTCTATAATTTATAGTGATTTTTTAACTTTGATTAAGTTTACTCTTGGTCAAATCTGAATACGTGTTGAGTGGAGATTTATTTTTCCATTTGTTTTCACAATTTAAAAACAAAAAATTCACATAAAAAAGTCATTCTGAGACTTCAGTGAACTTATCCTCCTAAAAAACATACAAAAGTAGTTAAAACATATTAATAAATCTCTTAAGACATTATAAGTAAGATGGAAGAAAGCTGGGGCATTTTGTAGGAATATTTTATTGCAAGTAAATTTCAAATCGTTTGGTATTTTTATCATTATATAAAATTAAGTTTAAAAAATATGATCTTAATTACGAAAGAAATAAAATACCAATTTTATACCATATAATTTTTACCACCCCTTAAGAGTAAAATTAATAATTTGAATTAATAAAGTAAAAATAAAATGACAACATATATCTAATTCAAAAATGTCAAAAAACTTAGAAAATAAACATTTTATTTATAATTGCAATATTATTTATTAAAGTTCAGAATGAAGAAAATGGTGTAGATAAATCAGAATTTTATAAAAAAAATTACACTTCACAAATTACAGCACGCACACATAAGATATAGTGATAAAGCACATTATCTGTCATGTTACGGTAATATTTTGAAATAATCCAAAGCAGGAGACTGCTATTATTATTGGAAAAAAAGTCTTCAAAGTTGTTATTAGTGGATCTGGATGTATCAAAGGTTTTTAACATATATTAGTGGATTTCTTTTCTCAGAGCATTAATTAAAATTTAACTTGCAGTTGGTATCACATTTATCGAAAGCAATTCAATTTATCTATATAGATTTGATCATGGAAGAATGCTTTATAGCACATCAGAAAAAAATACTATTATGCTTCTAGGAACTAATGCACAAATACAGTATTTCTGAAGTTGGTATTAATATTTTCTGAGAAATATTTTTGTCTTCTTTTATTTTAAGCAAGAAATAAACATTTTCATTGATTATTGAAATAAACGTAAGACATTAAGCTGCATATATGATCAGACTCTTAATAAGATTATTAAAAGTCTGATGAGATCACACACCCAAAAATTAAATTTAATCGATATTGTTTTTTATGTTTTCATCTAAACTATATTTTCCCCGCCTAACAGAAAGAAAATATTTTAAAATGTAAAACATAAAATTTTCTTCCACTTCCTTTATCATTTATTTCCATGTACGTTATTTTTTTTAGTACAGAGTGAGCTAAAAATAAATTTCTGACTAATAATTATTTAATAAAATAATAATTATTTTTCGGAATGAATTTTTTCATTGTAATTTTTATGAACTTAAGGATATTCTTATAAGTAGTGCAATAAAGAAGTTAAAAAACTTTTCTAGTTTAAAAAAAAATTACCCTTAAACCTGAAAATTAATTTTTTTATAAAAATCAAAACTATATATGAAATAATCATTATAATACTGAAATTTTCAATCTAATCTGAAAGTTAAAACAATAAAAATAATGTAACATTTTCATATACCTTAAAATTTACGCTATTTTTAGACAAAAATTTAATTGTACTCTATTTTTGTAAAGGAAAAATGTGTAGATGCAGATTATTAATATGAAAGAAGAAGTTTATTCATATTAATCATATTATTAATATGATTAATATGAAAGAATCATTAAGGAGAGCCTCACACCCATCCTGGTAGGTTGGATCGGTGTGTACCTTCGAGGAGTGGAAATCAATGACATTTTGACCTCAAATATCCAATGTAAAGGGCCGAAAACCACAAACCCGTCGTTCAGATTGCCAAAAACCAAAGTAGCAAGATATTTTTGTCTATTTATTTAATTTTGTTTTCATAAATTAAGTTATATACTATTCTAATTGCTTAGTATGAAAGGAATTTAAGATGGTGAGCAAATTTCCCATCGAAAATGATTCTCTAAAATCGGCACAAACTCATGCTAGTTACTTTTCACTAGTTTCACGATGGTCTCTCAAAAGTACAATCTTTACGATAAGAAAGATTCACAAGAGATCTGAGAGATGCTTTTCAAACATTGTAGAAATAAAATAAATTGTACAAAAAAATAAATAAATTTTACGTTTTTAATTATAAAAATTAAAGATTAAAATATTGTAGATAAAAAAGTGCATGTGATCTGTGATATCGCAACGCCAACCGAGGTTAATAAAAGCTAATTGGAAATAAGGAATTATCTACATACTGAGTGAAAAAAGAAAATAATAGTAGAAGATAGAAAAGTAAATAAAAGTATTACTAAACACTTTGTATTTAACTTGCATTACTGTCAAACATTTACTTTAAAATACAATTTTTATCTGATAGTTCATTTCTCATCAGAGGGAGGAAAATAGACTTGATTTTCGGAAATTGTGGCGAATTTGCAAATCATAAATTATTACTTTGCCCATAATATGTTTTTTCTTAAATTTTATGTCGGAAATACTGCTTTCTTTACATCATCAATAGAAATTTTCTGTGAGGAATTTTACGCCAGAAAGAAATTTTGCCTCTTATATTCAAAACCCGCCACTGGACAACAGCGACTCTGAAATTAAACCTTACCTTCCGATCTAGAATCGAATCACTTTCTATGGGCCAAAATTGGTAAGTTTTCCTCTTGAGCGGGAAAGCCAGAGTTGATTTCACTTGGTTCGAAGAATTCCATTGACATCAATCCCCCCGTCTCCAACGCACATTCTAAAGGGACCACTCAGTTCTATGATTTCCAAAAGGGAAACGAGGGCTTTAATGGAATACTCACCTGGAAGCCCTACCGAAACCGAAAACAAGTCTCTTTAGCAAGGAAACCAAATAGCTCGAAAAGGCTTCATATTTTGGACGCTCAGAATATAAGCAATTCATTAACCCCTTAACGCCCTAATTAATTTCGATGTATATATTTAGATAGATATCTTCATTCTAAGTTATTATGGAATACTGAGAGTAACAAATGTGAAGTTCAAACGGTTCATGTGTAAGTTTACAAATGAAAGCTCGTCTTCATTTCTGGACTCGGGCTTTCCAGCGAAAAAGCTATTTTTAATTGAAGACAGTACAGACAGAAGGCTTGGTGATAACATATAAAAAGTGTAAAAAAAACCCGGCTTAATTAAAATGTTTTTCGAACTTTTAATCAAAATTGGTTTTAAACTCTAGCTTATTATTGTAGCATTTAATAGAAAAATACAAAACATTTAGCATTATTAAACATTAAAATTTTAGATTTTATTAAAATCAGGATTGAAAAAGGACGAATTCTATAAAAATAGTTGAAGCCAAATGCACTATACATTTATTAAATTCTAAAAAATATATAATATATATGAAATCAAATTAAATATACAAAAATAAAAATATATATAAAGTATGCCAGTGGCGTGGCGTGGGTAAGTGGTTCGGGTCATAATATGACATATTATTTGAATCAACATTTTTATAATTTTAGATGTAATTCATCTTAAACTTATTAATTGACAGAAAATATTTTAAAAAGTAAATATTAAAAAAAAGGAAACACAGAATTTTTCACTAAATTTGAAACTTTTTTCAAACACAGTCTATCAAAAACAACAGTCAGAATGATAATCCTTTTGCATATATAATCATATGTATATTATCTAGGTACTAAAGCAAAAGTTTTACAATATCTTAAATAATTTCGAATTTATAAGAGTTTCAGTGCAAAATTTCAGTTTTTTCTTATTTTTGTCTTTCTTCGTAAACTTAAAAGCGAACACAAATTAGCAATGGATCATAATTTTCCAAATTTGCTTCATTCCTTAGAAAACATTATAATTAATAATTGTATCAAATTTTATCGATAGATGTTTAATGGATATTTAGATATTACGTTTGAAAATTAGAACTTAATCGAAAAATATCATTTTGTGAGAAATGGAAGATAAAGACTTAATTTCTAATTTCACTATTAAAAAATTCCAGTTTTTTTTCTCAAAACTCTCCAGTTTTTTTAAGTTATGCCTTCCTTTTCTTCAGCACAACTCATTTTTTTCTGATTGATAGTGAATTTCTCTGCGCCGTTTTGTTTAGCTTAACGAATGTCTTTTGAGAAAGGAATTCCAGTTCTATCAATTATCTGAAATGCCTCATCAGTAATATATCCAAGAGAACTGTGCATTTCATCCAGGACTTTTACAACCCTGAAAATCCCTTATTCATTTGTTACTGCAATTGTGTTACCCAAGTCTAAGTGTTGTCAGTTCGACAAATGTTTCTTTTGGTATTATCGACCAAATAACTTCGTCGAATGACTCATTTGAGTTTTTCCATGGAGGTATTTTTCAAGGAATTTCTGATCACAGAGCTCCAAGTACACTGACTTTACACTATTGTGAACAGCTTTTGGTAGAACCTTAACTACCAGCTGAAATTTCATTAAACTGCTTCCCAAGTGACGTTGCCAGATGTCGTTGATATTTTCACCAGCTCTTTACCTTTTGGACATTTCCCATGCATATGCTGTCGAGAAATGGAACAGCAATTGCAAAAGACAGTTTGGATATTTTTTAAATCGCCAGTAGTACTACGTAAATATGTAGATCACTGCAAATATTTATAACACTTTATTCGTTGAAAACGTAATAATAATAAAGGCACTAAATTGAAATTTCCAGATAATATTTTGTGACTTATGCATCTTTTCTTGCCTTGTTTATTATACTTTTAAACTTATTATAAGGTTGCTGTTACAGACTTGTGTCATTTTATGAATGATAACAGGTGAACTCCTCACTCTCAATTTCTTGTTCTGCATAAATCGTTTCCAATCGTCTATACATAAGAAATTTTCTTTTCATATAACTTTTTCTCAAATAGATTTGCACGAAATCGAATAATACTAGCCGCTCTCGCTGCCCTCCGGGCGGGTTCGTGGTCAGCACCCACTTTGCTCAGCATTGCCACCTCGCTGCTTCGAGGTTCTCAGGCACTACTTTTTTCAGTTTTAAATACTGCATGAAGATCAGTGGAACAGACCATAAAACCATAGTAGATTTCATATTCTTTGTAGACAACAGATGCCTTTAAAATTGTAAAATCTTTCAATAAACCTCATCTAGTTGTAACGTTTTGTATAAAGGTTTCACGAATTTCGACATAAAAGTCTTCAGATCCATAAATACAGAATGAAATCGCCCTAACTAAACAGTTTCTATCGCCTACAATAAGTATTTTACAATATTTTTGATACGCCATTGTGATGAAACTGTTGGGATCTATATATTTAAAATAATATGGTAAAATCCTCTGACAGTTCGGCAGCCTCAACCACCGGACCGATTCGACAGTTTTATTCATTTCAAAGGTTATGATGTCTAGATATGTCATCAATGGTCGAATGTCCCCCCCCCCTCCATTTTCAAACGAAATCGAAAAAACACATATCCTCTGTTCATTGTCTATGGGTAAACCTTGTAGAAATTCCCCAGCTCCAACCATCTAACCGATTTCGACATTTTGTATTTTATATGAAAGCTTATGACGTCTATATATGTCATCAAGAGCCGCCTACCCCACTGCCCATTTTTGAATGAAATGGAAAAAACTCTTTCCTACTGTACATTCTCTATGGGGGAAAACCTTTAGACAGTTCGCCAGCAACAACCACCCGACGGATTTCGACAATTTTTATTTCATATGAAAGCTTATGACGTCTAGAGTTGTCATTCAAGGTCGCCTGCCCTCCCACCAACCCCTATTTTCGAACGAAATCGTAAAAACATATAGAAAACATATGGTGGAGAAGTGTTTTTTTCTATGTCGTTCAAAAATTTCGGTGTGTGTGTGTGTGTGTGGAGGGCATGCGACCCATGATGACATATCTAGACGTCATAACCTTCCAAATGAAAAAAAATTCTCTAAATAGGTTGAGTGGTTGAGGCTGGCGGACTCGGTGAAAGTTTTTTTTTTACCAAATTATTTTAAATATATAGATTTAAACGTTTCGTGAGATCGCTATCTACGAGGATGGACCCAAAAAAGTTTACACAGGTAATAAAAAATATTTATTAACATTAAGCAGAAAATACAAAAGGGAATTAATAGGCATACTTGCCGATCACTTTTCCACGCAATCACCAAATATATTTAGGCATTTATCTGAACATAGGAACACCTTGTTTAACCCGGCTTGACAGAAATCATGTCCTGTCCAGTGAGCCAGCTCTCGACAACTGTCTTCACATCACTCTCTGAAGAGAACCTTGTTCCAGATAAATGTTTGGAATCCAGATAGTGAGCCGAATTCGGACTGTAGGGGGGTTGTCTCCAGACTTCCCACTTGAAATTTCACAGCAATTCTTGAGTCTTGCGAGCAGTATGGGTATTGTCAAGAAGGAGGATACACCATCACTCAACATGCCAGGGAGTTTGCGTCGGGTAATTTCACGATGGTCCAATGATTATTTCCTTTTTCCGAAATTGAAGGAACACTTATCTGGAACAAAGTTCTCTTCAGAGAGTGATGTGAAAACAGTTGACGAGAACTGGCTCATTGGATAAGACGTGATTTCTGCCAAGCTGGCTTAAACTAGTTTGTTGTGCGTTCAGATAAATGCCTAAATCCCAGTTTGGATGATTATGTTGCAAATTGATAGGCAAGTATGCCTCTTAATTCCTTCTAAATTTTCTATTTACTGTTAATAAATAATTTTTCATTATCTTTGTAAACTTTTTTGGATCCATCCTCGTATATCTTGCTAAAAATGCGTTCTCGTGACATGTTTTTATAAGAAGTGTTGGTGTTCCATACAGATCGAATATCAATATGTAATAGTGGTGAGCAGCATTTTGAATAATTTTTTTAAAAATATTCCAAGTAATCAAATAACATTTTACTTTAAAATATTCCAAAACTCCTTTTCAGGATTTTATTCTGTTAGCGGTAGTAAAAATATAGGGCGTCCGAGAATTATTAGAAACTTTACAAAATTATATAAAATAAAAACTAGAACATATAGAAACAAAATATCCTTGCTATTTTCTTATAGAACTACAAAAGTTAATAAATATCTATGTTATATTCTTTGGTTGCGTGTTGTATGTCCAAGCGATACTAGATTTCACGCCTGTGTTTGCAATCATCTGAGGAGCTATAGAATGAATAGCATCTAGCATGAATAGCATACGGTGCTTCAGTTCTTGCATATTAGTGTAAGGCATCTGATGTATACAACTTTAACAAGGACAAACATGAAAAAATCCAAGGGACCGAATTCTGAAGTTCGGATGGCACGATTGGATTTTTGAACTCATTGAATTTTACTCATACAATACACATCAGACCGCACTTAGCTCCATTATATTGAATTCTGGGAATAAATAATGCTATTAAACAAAACTTTAGGAGCCGTGTTAGCAATACGAAACATCGGGACAATCTACTGTTTCTAGTGATTTTTTTTGCAAACTTTATTAATGTTTCCAATAATTCTAGAACACCCTGAATATCCTCTATTATAACTGTTAAGCGTTTTTAAAACTATTTTCTAAATGTATACAACTATATACCACTTTGGTTCTCATCCCACGTACCATCTCTCTCTGGTGACTCACAATAAAAGAGAACTAGACGAACAGGAGTATTCGTTCTGCCTGTAAACAGCTTTCAATGATACCTGCAAGCTGGTAACATTTAGATGATGTTCACCGCAAATTTAAATAAGATTGCTTGTTTCACTACGAGTGATTTTAATTATATACGCAATGTTTCAAACAACAATTCATCTTCAAATGGAAATTTTTTGAAAAATGTTGTAAGTCATGTTCAGGGATTTCTTTATTAGTTCTGTTTATATCCTGTGGTTCATATCCGGTGGTGGTTCAGCCTTTTTCAAGTTTCTAATTCTAAGCCTTCCATGCCTCCACTTTCTCCTTCAAGCAAGAAGCCCGTCGCCCCTATAGTCAGAAGGTCCTAACAACAATGTTCGTGAATGCCCTAAGATTCGATCCTTCTAAAGTGTTTGTTTGCAGGTCTTTGCCTTTTTTGACCTTTTTCTTTATAGGACCATGAACTTTCCATCATCGCAAGAGACTATCGATGAACGTTATTTATTTCTCCCTTTTCTAGGTCCAGTCACACATTTTTGCTAAGAATTAATTTTTAATGTCATTAATGTTTGTCTTTATTTTCTTTATTATTTTTACTCCCCTTTTTTTGTCTCTTTTTTATTTGTTTTCCATGTTCGCAGCTTACAATTCATTGTTGTATGTTTTTTTATCGTGTGTTTTGTATATTTTTGTCGTTTATCGTGCTATTAGGCACTGTAACAAGCCAATGTAATTTCTTTTAGTGATCCTTAAGAAAGGTGACGTCTTCATACCCATCCAACCGTTCAGTGGCCAAGGGTATGAGACATCTAGTTTCTAATTCTTAGAAAGAGTGATTGAGAGAGTTCCATAAATATTCTCATTAATCGAATCCAATCATTTTTAAATTACCGTATTTACTAACACACGAAAGAGAAGCTTAAAGCACGAACACACGCATAAGCAGCGGGAGTGATCTCCACTCGTATACTTTCAAAATAAAGTGTTATTTCTCCTGCACTCCGCTGGAGAAAAAATTGCGTATGTTCGCATTTTTTTATGCGAGCGGAGGGTACCACGACTATTAAGCTTTTATGTAACGTTTCTGAGTACGAAATTTTATTATAGGTATCACACAAGATTTCATCACACCTCTGCATTACCACAGACGTCCATCTGGAGAATCTCAGAACGAAATCTCATTTTAGGGGTTGCCATAATTTTCGAAGCGCTCATCAGCGCCTTGCTTTGCCGCTCACTCCCAGACGGCCGAGGTGAAAAGACAACAATAGTGAAGGGAGTCAAATAAGCCAAGCGCTCACCAATACACAATCAGAATGTGCAATTTGAACGCCTTTTTTTCATTCCCGATTGAAACTGAAATAGGGCACGGATGAACAATTAAAGTTAGCATACCTCGTACCAATTTTTACTTTCTCGTATACGAAGTATACAAAGAGAAAGTATTGTAATCGTCAAAAAATTCGAACTCCACGTTTCAGACCTCCCCGAGTCCAAAAAACACAATTTTGGAATTATGTCTGTCTGTGTGTCTGGCTGTCTGTGAATACGGTAACTCGAAAACTATTAGAGCTACGGGGATGAAATTTGATATGTGATCTTGACACATAATTTGTATGTTTATATCTTTGTAGGTTTTTTGGGACAAAATCCGTCTACGCAAAGTCTGTCCACGTTCATGTGAACACGATAACTCAAAAACTAGAATATCCAGATGGATAAAATTTGGTACACAGTTTTATCATCAGGAATGTAGGTCCTTATCAAATTTTGGGCCAAATCCGTCGAAGGGTTGACTGTCTGTCGATCCGTATAATCGCATACTTCTGAACATTATAACTCGTAAACCCTACAGCTTTGATGAATAAAAAATGGTATGAGGCCTGCTAACATTAATTGTAGATCCGTGCC
>BGPR01047315.1:0-11822 GCA_013235015.1 Araneus ventricosus
CTAACTAAAGCGTCAGGAGCCAGAATGCGCCATTTTGGCCGAAAATGCATGGCATGCATATAACGTAGTGCTGGCGAAATGAAGCGTCAGGAGACAGAATGTGCCATTTTGGCAGAAAATGCATGGTGTGCATATAACGGAAACCTGGCGAGCTGAAGCGTCAGGAACCAGAATGAACCAGTTTGGTGGATTATGCATGGTATGTGTAGAACGGAAAGCAGCTTCTCTTCTCGGAATCAGCTAGTTTATAATATAATTTTAAAATATAATGACGCCATAAAATTATTTTCTACATTAAATATAAATCCATAATAGGCACGTGCATATATAAAAAAGTGATGTTGAAATATAATATCAACGTCATGGTTGTTTTGTTTTGTGAATGTATCCCGGCAAAGGAGGAAAATGTTTTTAGGAATTTGATGTAGTTAACAGAAGAATTTCTTTTTCACTTTTGTTGTTGGAAGAAGATTGAAAATAACATTTTCATGTTAAAAAAATTCCTGTTTGTCGTGCAAGTTAAGAATAAATGTGCTGTTTGGAAGGAAAGTCTCATCCCAATCAATCTAATGTTTGAAACAGAGTAGAATAGTAAAGATAACATGAGTACGTTTTCTGAACTTTTTCTTAGGCACAAAATTTGATACAGATCTACAATTTTGGTGTGATGACAACATACAAAAGTTCGTTTTTCTAGTTCGCTGCATTTTGCAGCTGTCATTTTCACAAACACGCAGACAGATAGACAGTCTACCCTCCATTCAATTGGGTTCAAAATTTAACACTGGTCAACAGCTGAGTGCACGAATCAACTTTCAGCATGGTTTCTCATTTTAGATATATTATCGTCCAGTCTTGAAGCAACAAGACAGTTATTTGGGGACGGACCTCGTAATTTTGAACCTCGGTCAGATGAAGAGGGTGACATCTGGGCTGGCACCCCCTCTCAAAATTTCCCCACCACACCGGTGCTCTTCCACATCCACAATCATGGATTCTAAACTCTATGGGCGAGTCGGTGACGTGGGTTGTGGGCACCACACCAACGAGAGTACGTTTGGCGCTCTGCGTATGATTTAACATGAAACAGGCCTACATGCGCGGCGGATCTTCAGTGGAATCGGGTTTCGAACATGGAACCCTCCGGCCTCGAATAAGCCTATATCAATATGTCTATAATTTTCACACAAAATTCTCTAGAAAGCCATTTATTTCCTTTGGTCTAAAATGCCTCGCACTTCTACTAACAATCATATCGTCAAAATTAAAACTGATGTTTAACCATTTTTGGCCACTGTGTTGCCTTAATCGACAGACCAACGCGAGGCTCCGTTTCAACGCGACCGTTCGACATTTCGTCTGTTTGTTTGTATATCTGTTTGCTACACAATCCTGACGAAACATCTAGTTCGATTTTTTTTTCAAATTTGGCATGAATGTTCCTCGGGGTCATTAAAAATAACGCACGTGTAAGAATTTACGTTACTTTCTTAGAGATTGTACGTAAAAATAAATATTGGAAATGAAATTAAAACGTAAAGAGTCTTTACACTGGTAATAAGACTGTTTCACATTTTAAAATGTCATATGTATTTAAATTACTGAAATTAAAAAAAATATTTTAGAAAATTAAATTATATTACTAAATTAATATATGCATATTTTCTTTTAAATTCTACTAAAGTTAATGGCATCACCTGCAGCATGGTTGTTAAAATGAACAACTGTTCTTTACAGTAATGAAGATATATGTGACGTCATCATTAAATTAATAATTGCAGATTTGCAAAGTCCTTGAAATAACCATTAGTCATTAGTCTATAATTTAGATTAAGCCAAAATATCAATTAATTATTCTACAACGGGGCAATCGTGTCGTTAGTTTATACTTTATATTTAATGGAGATTTTTGAGCAAGAGCATTTTAAATATTCGGAAATTAATGGGAACTACTAAGTTTTAGAATAATCTGATAATTATAACATTAAGCATGAAAATATGTAATGCTGCAATATTTAATATGCTGTCAGAATAGTTTATACATACATTTCAAAACTTCTAAAGCAAAATTTATGCTCCAAAAAATCTCAAATTTAGTAAATTCATATATGGCAGACTAATTATTAAAATGTCTAAATTTTATTTTCTGTACATCTTTAAATTTGGTGTGATTAATGCATCATTTACGAAAATTGGTACTTTATAAAAGATACTTGTGAGAACTATGTCAAGTTTCTAACATATTATATTTTTTTTACACCAGCTGTTATAGATAGCTCTTGATAATTCAAAGATTCTACTTTGGAAGTTTATTCGGAAAGTTTAATTTATTTGTCCTTTATATCTTTACTAGACAATCACCCGTCATTGTATGACGGGTGTAAATTGCCTCTTCATTCGAGAGATTCACCGTCAAATTTGACGTGTTTAAATAGATTTAGATGGGAGAGAAAAGTTTAACATTGATTGAAAACAAATAAAATAAACATATGTTTTATGACAGGAAATATTTATTTTATTTACATATTTCTTTATTCAAAAAACCTCTTGTTAAACAACATTCCGTGTGAAGTATTTTTCGTTGTTTAACAATTTTATTATAATTCAATAACCATGAAATTCTCAGCTTGGCAAACGTAAGTCAAAAGTTCAAATTTCAAAGGAATTCTTTTTCGAAATTCTAATAAAAAAAAGCATTTCTCTGCTTGTCAAACATTGCCAAAAAATATTATCAAATTATATAATCACGATTGCAATAAATTTATCAGATGCATTGTGGCGTCCAAACTATATCACGCGCGTGATATACTGACGTAATTTACTACTTTCTATTAGAAAACGGAAATTGATTTGAAATATATGATTAATATTATTTAAAATTTCTCGGGAACTATTGATAATAGCGAGATAAATTTTATATCAATCGATAGCAAATTTTATTTCACTATTTTAGAGCTATTAAATTTGAAATTAGAACGACAATTACTCTTTTAAATTTAAAATTACTGAAATTTAGGTTCTATAACAATGAAATAATGCTGTTTAACATCTCTCAGTGTCATGGCGCGAATTTCATTGCTGGTGACGTCAGAGCGTTACCGGATCAGTGAGAGACAGATCTGGGAATTATATTAGTAATTCCGTTTCAGAAGGTGGCCACTTAAATGGTTGCAATGTTTGGCGAGTCAGTGGCAAGTTTGGCACAAATAAAATATTTCAGTAATTTTTGCAAGACATTTAATTGTGATTTTGTATATACTGATAAAAACAAAGATTTCTGTAAAAAATCGCATTCGAAAAAAATGGCTAAACCTTTAAAGATTGCTCTGAAGAGCAGATCTTTGAAATCTTTTTTGGTGGGGGAGAGGCCTAATTTTAACAGAACTTTTAGTGATATATATTGCAATAACTTTTGAAAATGCTTTTTCTTATTTAGTAAAAATATTATATCTTCTTTCTAATCCTTCTGATCTGAATCAGATCAAATCCATGAGGTCGCTCGCCTTCATCACCTCCAACAAGAAATCCGGTCGTTTAAGAAGGTCGTCGCAAGACAGTCAAGTAGATGTTGCGGAGTGGCCTCAATAATGTTGCACTTTGTGCATTGAACTTCTTATCACCACGAGAGAATCTGAGAGTTTTTAAGTGACCGGAAGTTAAGCAAGTCAAAGCTGTTTGACCTTTCCTATTCCCCTTAAAATATATAGCAGCACCGGGCCTTCACTACGATGCCATGAATGAGCTGGTGGATGCCTCCAAGAAATGCTAACAAAGGCCTTTGTTCTTGAGTATAACTCAAGGCAGGCCATGGGTTCTACATAGGCCTGAGGCATGGTATTACCTTCTTTAGTAAGACTATCAGCAACATCGTTTTATTTTAAATTTACATGTGATGGTATCCATTGTAGATGCAGAATACAAGAATTGAACAGGTTCTTGAGTTTGTTAAAGATATCCATTCTGAAAATATTATGGGTACTTACGTATTAACGCCACCGAGGCTACAGATTAGGCGGTTTTTAAGTGCCGCCAAATTTGGCGGTTTTTGTACTTACGTATTAACGCCAATTTGGCGGTTTTGTACTTACGTATTAACGCCAATTTGGCGGTTTTGTACTTACGTATTAACGCCAATTTGGCGGTTTTTAAGTGGCGCCAATTTGGCGGTTTTTGTACTTACGTATTAACGCCAATTTGGCGGTTTTTAAGTGCCGCCAATTTGGCGGTTATTGTAAACAAGATTGCTCTTTATTGGCGCATTACCGCCAATCTGTAGCCTCGGTGGCGTTAATACGTAAGTACCATATTATGTTGAGGAAGCATTTATTTTCTATGAGAACTTTTATAGTATATTTTATACAAAACATATCCAATATATATTTAGTTTTTACCCAAAAATCCCTAAAAGGCCATTTATTTCCTTTTTTCGAAAATGCCTCGCATATTTTCTAACAATCCAATCGTATTGATTTGAGTAATTCTTCATCTTGACGCCCTAATCGCCATGTTTCATTGTGCTCTGGGGTTCTCTTTATTACAACAAATAAAAGGTCTTTATGTTCGGTCTAGTGGGAGACTTTATGGTAGACGGTCAGTTAACTAATGGTTTAATACATGACACTAAGCGATTGACAGAACTGAACTTGCTACAAAAATCAATTAATCTACTTGTTATTTATTATAAGAGAAGATATAGGATTCAGCAAATTCTCTGGAACAGTAGTCCATACTTCTAACAAATATAGAATTGTTTGGCGATCTTTCTTTTCACTAAAAATATGTGAGTTTCTGCATCACATGCAACTCAATTAATGCAATAGATGAAATAAAATAAATAATCATAGAAACATTATTTACTAGCCGCCTTTGGGGACCAGCTGGATCGCTGGGAAAATAGGTTGATTTAATTCCAATTCAATCTCTTACGGATAGATGGATTTTCATGGTTCCCTCGATAAAAATTTTTTAAACTTAAATTGTGATAAATGTTTATGCCGTTTTCTTATACCTGTTCTGTCCATTGTAACTCCACGTAGTCGCTTATTTTGTTTTATTACTTATGTTATTTTATTTGCTTATTTTATTTCTGTCCTTTTGTTCAATTCCTATATTGTATAGCAACGGATTGGGAAACCTTCGGCGCTTTTGCGCATGCGCCGGGCGGAGTTATTTTCATCAAAATAGGGGGAAAATGAAGAATGGAAGGGTGATGTTTACATTTTACTGAGAGTGATCTAACAACTCAGAAAATGCGCTCGTATGACTCATTGCCTGACACACTTTTGCGGTGTAAAATCGTCCAAAAGAGGTAGTTTCGGAATCCGTGGTCAGACTATATGTATTTATATTGTTATTATTTAGTGTTATATTTCTTATACATATAAGTTATTTTATGTTGTTATACAGGTTGGGCCAGAAGTCCTTGGAACATTTCGAAATTTAATTACTAATCAAAAAATTTGGATATCAGTGTGTGGGTTTCACTAAATTGCATTACGCGGCATGAAGTGTTTTTGCCATAAAGAAATATTTAATAAATCTGAAATATAATTTTAATAAATGCCTATACAGCAAAACAATATACAAATAAAAAACATTATACGAATTGTACAAAGATAAAGACGGTACATAACAATGAATTGCAGAATTTTTGTCGCAACAAAACATATTAGGCTGCAGAATACAAAATTAAATTATATGATTAACAGAAGTTAATTTGGGCACCCTTTGTAACTTGAGCCACATACAAAAGATAGTCAAGTTCAATTTACGTATTTGTTAACGTAGACTGAGGAATAGTGTTAATTACTTGCCTGATTCGTACCTTTAATTCTTCTATGTTCGTCATCCGTGAGGAGTAAACTTTATCTTTGGCATTTCCCCATAAAAAGAAGTCAAGGAGGGTTAAATCTGGAGAACGAGGTGGCCATAGTATTGGATCATTCTTTATACAAAATGCACTTTATGGTGCGTAATGCAATTTAGTGAAAACCGCACACTGATATCATAATTTTTTTGTTATTCACTCGCGCTTATTTTTTAATATTCATTCACTTGCGCTCCAAGAAAATTCGCCAAGACAAAAAAAAGTTGCAAAATGGTGAGTGCATAACGGAAAATCATCCAATATACACTGAAGAGCCAGATAACTGGTACAGGCGTGCGTTTGCAAATAACGGGGTTATGCAACCAACCATCGTAACCCGATGCGGTTGGCAACGCCTATATAAGACCACAGATGTCTGACAAATGTATTAGATCGGTTCCTGCTGCTGCAATGGCAGGTTATCAAGATTTAAGTGACTTTGAACGTGGCGTTATAATCGGTGCACGAGAGATGGGACATAGCATCTCCGATGTAGCGATGAAATTTGGATTTTCGCGTACAACCATTTCACGAGTGTACCGTGAATATCGGGTATCCGGTAAAACATCAAATTTCCGACATCTGTGCGGCCGGAAAAAGGACCTTGAAAGAACTAGACCATTGACGTCAGACGCGAATCCTTAAACGAGATAGACGTGCAACACTTCCTCATATTGCCGCGGATTTCAATTATGGGGCATCTACAAGTGTCAGCGCGCGAACTGTTCAACGGACCGTCATTAATATGGGCTCTCAGAGTAGAAGACCCACTCGTGAATTATTGTTGACTGCACTGCACAAAGCTTTACTCCTCTCCTGGGCCCGACAACACTACCATTGGACTGTTGATGACTGAAACACGTTACCTGGACTGACGAGTCTCGTTTCCAATTGTATCGGACGAATGCACGTGTGCGCGTATGGACACAGCATCATTAATCCATAGACCCTGTTTGTCAACAGGGGGCTATTCAATCTGGTGGAGCCTCTGTGATGGTATGGGATGTGTGCAGTCGGCGTGATATGGGATCTCTGATACGTTCAGTGACGACTCTGACAGGTACTTAAGCTTTCTGTCCGATCACCTACACTCATTCATGTCCATTGTGCATTCCGACGGATTGGGACAATGCGACGCCCCACGCGCCGAGAATTGCTACCAAGTGGCTTCAGGAACACTCTTCTGACTTTAGACACTTACATTGGCCACCTAAATCCCCAGAGATGAACATTATTGAAGATATCCGGGGTGCCTTGGTACATGCTGTTGAGAATAGACGACCTCGCAGTCCTATGGATTTGTGGACTGTCCTGAAGGATGAATGGTGTGAATTGCCTCCACGATACCTTCAAACATTAGTCGAGTCCATGCCACATCGTGTTGCGGCACTTCTGTGTGTGCGTGGGGCCCTACACGATATTAGGCAGGTGTAACAGTTTTTCTGGCTCTTCAGTATACAATGTTGACGATAATGAGCTGCATGATGTTCACCTCCATTTCTGAATTGAACACGATTTCGCCTTCGCAAACTTACACTATTTTGACGTTGATCTGAACGTTCCATGGATCGCCGAAGCCCATCTGCTTCATTTCTAACAGATCTCTTTAGAATAATTTCATCCGAAGTTTTATTATATTGTAAGAAATATTGCGAGCTCTACGTCTTAAACTCACTTAAAGTTGTTTCACACCATATCAAATATAGTAGCAGGCTATACTTATGAAGTTAGGCCTAACATGGCTACCGAATTACCTATATTTTCGCGTTTAATTAGACTTTCTGTTAGACGCCTATTTCTGTCAACAGTATTTCTTTTCGATCTCCTTTCCTCTGTCTGAATCGAGGTTTCGGTGACTCGGCGAGCCCGCTTCCGAGTATTTCTAATTATATTTAGAATTTTTTGTCTCCTAACCGAACATCGTATCGTTAAGTTGCCAAAACAAAATATCGCCAATGGAGTCTTATATTGAAGCTGTTTCAAAAAGTCTTCAAAACAAAATATCGCTAATGGGGTCCTATATTGAAGCTATTTAAAAAAGTCGCCAAAACAAAATATCGCCATTGGGGTCCTATATTGAACAGGAAACTATTTAAAAAGTCTAAAAACAAAAATATCTTGCAATTGGGGTCCCTATATTATTGAAGCTATTTAAAAGATCCTTAAAACAAAATATCTGCCAATGAGTCTATATTGGAGCCTTTTAAATCATCAAAACAAAGAGTTCTTATGAACGTTAAAAGTTAACATATCGCCAATGGAGTCCTATATTGAGCTGTTTAAAAGTCCTTAAAACAAAATATCGCCTATGGAGTTCTATATTGAAGCTGTTTAAAAGAATCCCTTAAAATAAAATATCTTCAGTAAGTCCTATATTGAAGCTGTTTAAAAGTCCTTAACTGATAAAATATCCTTATAAGGTTCTATATGCCAAGCTGTTTAAAAATCCCTTAAAACAAAATATCGCATTAGGAGTCTATATTGAAGCATGTTAAAAAAGATCTAACCAGTTTGAATAATCGTCATCAATGGAGTCCTATATTGAAGCTGTTTGAAAAAAGTCATGAAACAAAATATCGCCTATGGAGTCCCTATATTGACTGTTATAAAAAAGTCCTTAAAACAAAATATCGTCTATGGAGTTCTATATTGAAGCTGTTATTTTAAAAAAGTCCTTAAAACAAAGATACTCCTTAATGGAGTCCTATATTATGAAGCTGTTTAAAAAGTCCTTAACAAAAATATACGTCAAGGTCCTATGATGAAGCTGTTTAAAAGAAATCTTAAAACAAAATATCCTGTAATGGAGTCCTCTTATTGAAGCTGTTAAGTCACTTAAAACAAAAATATCTTCATATTGGGGTCCCTATGTTGGAATGCTATTTAAAAAGTCTACCTTAAAACACATACTCGCAATGGATTCCTATAATTGAACTGTTTAAAAAGGTCCATTAAAAACAAAATATACCAATGAAGTCCTATTGAAGCTGTTTAAAAAAGTCAAAACAAAATATTCCAATGGGTCCTATCTTGAAGCTGTTTTGAAAAAGTCTAGGCAAAATAATATCCTCAATAGGTCTATATTGAAGCTGTTTAAAAGTCCTTAAAACCACAAAATCTCCATTTCATGGTCTATTAAGCTGATTTTAAAAGTCGCAAAAACAAAATATCAGCCTAATGAGTCCTATATTGAGCTGTTTGAAAGACTTAAAATATATTGGAGTCAATCTATATGTTAGGCTTTTAAGTCACAAACAAAATATCATTCGAGGGTCCTATATTTGAAGTTGCAAAGTACTTAAAACAAAAACTCCGCCTGGAGTCCTAATACTTGAAGCTGTTTTAAAAAGTCAAAAAAAAATATCTCTTATAGTCCTATATTGAAGCTGTTAAAAAGTCTAACACAAAATATCATCCAGATGGTCCTATATTGAGCTGTTTTTGAAAAAGTCACTTAAGAAACAAATATCCTTTATGGAGTCCTATCATTACTGTTTAAAATCTGGCAAAACAAAATTATAGAGCAAGTCTCATATTGAGCAGGCTGTTTAAAAAAAGTCCTTAAAACAAAATATATTATGGTCTATATTGGAAGCTGGTATTTAAAAAGCGCTTCAAAACAAAATATCCAATGGAGTCTATATTGAAGCTGGTTTTTAAAAGTCCTTAAAACAAAATATCCTTTGGAGTCCTATATTGAAGCTAGTTTAAAAAGTCATCCAAAAACAAAATATCCCAATGGAGTCCTATATTGGCTGTTTAAAAGTCACAAAACAAAATATCGCATAGATCCCTATATTTGAAGCTATTGTTATAAAGTCCTTAAAACAAATATCGTCAATGGAGTCACTTTGAGTTGTTTAAAGTCAGCAAACAAAATATGAACGCTAATGGGGTCCTACTATTGGAAGCTGTTTAAAAAAAATCCCTTTAAAGACAAAAATATCGCAATGGATGTCCTATATTGAAATGTTTAAAAGTCCTCATAAAACAAAAGATATAAGCTAATAGTCCCTATATGAAAGCTGTTTCCAAAAAGTCCTTAAAACACAAATATCATAATGAAGGTCCTATATTGTAGGCTGTTAAAAAAGTCATTAAACAAAATATCTGCCAATGAGTCCTATAATAAATTTTATAAAGTCCTTAAAAAAATATCCCATGGTCTATTTGAAGGCTATTATATTGTTTAAAAGGATTACCAAAACAAATTATCCCATAGTGATACCGTATCATCAAAGCTGTAATTATATTTTGCAGCTCCAGTGTAAATCAAACAGCATGACCAAACCATTTGAAGCAACGTTCATCAACAGACAGATTTTGGCGAGTTTGTTTACATTCTGTTGCCATTCGACATTAGTAATGAGCTCTATTTCGTATGCGCATTCTCAGCGTTTATAAACATAAGATGAATGCAGTTGTTTGATACTCCTCTCAGAAATTTTTGAGCCTCAATAATCGTTCTAGCATTGTTGCATTGGTCATAGCATTTTTCACATTAATCTTAATTTGTTTTAAGGAATTTATCTTCATATATATTCTCTCATTAATCTTCATTTATCCCCTTTACTCGGAAAAAAGGCAATGTCTGCTTCGGATGCAAACATTTAGAAGAATCCACTTTTTCATCTTTCCTCAATCGATGTGACACAGAAGTTCTTTTAACCCTACTCAACCACTTAAACGTTAGAAAGTCATCCTTGCGGTATTCTAAACCGGCTCGATCGCGAAGTCATTCTGATTATTACTCTTAAAGCGCTCGGCGTAGAAAGTAGTCATCTGTTTTATTACCGAAAACCGGAACCGAAACGTTTGCCCGTTTACACACAGAATGGCCACAGAGAGCGTTCGTCTCGAAATTTTTGCCGTGTCAAGGGTTAAAACGAATAGATGAAAAAAAAAAAAAATGAACATGCATCGAAACTAAGCAGAGATTAATTATTTTCCTAGACAAAATAATAAAATTTTAGCATTTTGCAAGAATTCTTAGAAAAATATAAAATTATTGATTTAGTGCGATTTTACAAAGAATGACGATCATTTTACTCAATATTATAAGTTTCTTTCAGGGAGAATAGAGTTACTGTGCTTTTTTAGCCTTAATTTTAAAAGTAATATATATTTTCAGACAAAATATGAGTTTAAGGTTTGACAAACCCAGAAATAATATTAGAAGAAGGAGTGTCTGGAAATATAATAATTGAGGTAATTTAGAATGACAATTGATAAAAAAATCATGTATACTATAAATAATTTTCAACATTAAAGCAATATAAATAGCTCTGGCCTTACATGCACAAACTCTTTTGATCTTATCTCTGCAATAATAGAAAGAATGTGTTATGTCTGTCTGTGCATATTCATTGTGTGTGTGTGATGTCTGTGTGTGCTGTGTGTGTGCTGTGTATGTACATGTCGTGAATTGTGTGTGTCTGTCATGTGTCTGTCTGCTTGTACTGTTGTGATGGACCCAGTCCTCCTACAAGAGCCAGATACGCTGGACCTAGGAATCTGAGGATTTGCTACAAACATACTTTAGGGGTTGATGTTCACTCAGGACCCTTTTTTTTGAAACTTTAATTGTTTAATCAATTAAAATAAGAAGCGAAATTCAGGTTTTTATACTTTCCAAATATCAGCACAAACATCATTTTATACCCATCTAAAGTGCAAAAAAATTAGCTTTCAATGATATCAATGGAAATTTCCTCGTACAATGTTTTCTCAAATTTTGAGTAAATTAAAAATTTTGGCCATAATTTACATGCTTTAATTGTGCAACATAAGCTCAAATTTTTCATGTATTGTAAGCTATTTAATTGCATATGTTTTTTTTCATTTTGTAATCTGGATGGGATCACATACTTGACTCATATTTTATTTCATCAAGATTTTTGTTGTAATCTGTAATTAACTCTAGCTCACGAGATATTGCTTTACTTGTAAAAATAAA
>BGPR01047316.1:0-11822 GCA_013235015.1 Araneus ventricosus
ACACTCAGCATAAACCAGGTGTTAAATAATTTTTTGAGTGTGGGAGGGAGGGGGCGCAGAATTATGCACTTTGTATTAAGGAGAAAAATCATGTAAATCCGCCCCTGCGTTCAATGTTAGTTGTGAAAAAAGGAACGAAAATCACTAAATAAACCATTGATGTAAAAAATATAATTTAAAAGTTTGGTTAACACAAACAATAAATAAGAAAAAAATGGTAAGTTTTTTTTATTTATCTCCTAAATATAACAGTTCTGATTCGATCCCTTTATATAAACTGCTGATTCAATTATCACTCCCGATATTGTAAACTAGCCGACTTCGGCGACCAGCTTGTTCGTCGGGAATATGATTTCAATTCAATCTTGTATCATTTTATATTCAGGTTTCTCTTAACAACGTAATTTTAAACTTCAGATTGTGGTAGATATTTAACCCATGTTTTATTAGTGATCTTGTACCTATTCTGTTCATTGTCTATAAAAATGTCCCTAATGCCGTCCAGAATCCCTAATTCCACGTCGTCGGCACTATCTTCACTTTCTTATTCTTCTTGTAAAATATGCATTTGATTTCAACATTAAAATGACGCAGCACATTTTATGGCCAGGGGAGTGTTAGCTGGATTAAAACATGCTGAAAAAAGAATGAAAATATAGCAACCATAACATTTCAGCTTATGTTTCATAATGCAAGCTAAGCAATATTTCGGAGAGCTTTCTTTACAGATTCCATAAAAATGTCATGAAATAAAATGTGAAAGCAAAATGTACTTACCTCATCTTTCAACAATGAGAGAGAAACACGCAATTAAATATTTGTTTAAACAATGAAAATGGTTTTGAATTGCGTTGCAACAATGAAAAGTATTGTTGTAAATTATGCCAAGAATATTTTTAAAAGGTTATTAAAATTAAAGAAAAAATTTTATGGCAACTTAATTGATATAATTAAAAAGATGATTTTTTGCATTTCCAGATGGTTTAAAAATGATTTTTGTGCTGTTATATTTTCGGAAGTTATTAAGGAAAAACGCCAAAATTTCGCTTAATTTTTAATTAATTAAAATTTCAAGAAAAAAAAAACGGCTCCGAGGTGCATATTCCCATCCTACAAAGAATGTTCTTCCCAAATTTCATAGCTCGAAGTCCAGCGGTCAGTCCCGTAAAGCGCCGACATACACATTCTCCTTTATTATTAGTACAGATTATATATTCGAGGACGATCTCAGAAAAATGGTGTACAAACAAAGCAATACCAACAGATTTTAACTCAAAATCTATTACTTTATGCTTTGTAGTCCATGAAAAGATTAAAATAAATTATCTGATATCAAAAGGTGCATTCGCTTCAAGAGTGTGCTTGTGCTTGTTTATAATCGCAGGGAAACATGTTGAAGAGATAATTTCTCTTTTAAAAATTATTTCTTCAACTCTCTCTGTAATACAGTAGAGTCCTGCTAATCGGGACGAGATTTAAAAGAAAAAAGCGAGGTATACTGATTTTAGTGGGAGGTCAGTACGAAAATAATAATGCGCGCATTTTGTTACTAAGCTGTAGGAAAAGTTTAAGGCAAATTCTGTTTAATTCAACCTTTCGGCGATCCAGACAGGGTTCGGTCCCATCCAGTCCGGATTACCGAGACTCAACTGTGCTTTTAAAATCCTAAATAGATTTAAGATTTTATAACAACGCATGCGTTGGCCTAACCTTTTTTTTTTTTTTGTCTATTTATCAAATTTTCAGAATAAGTGAACGTTTGGCTAACGGCCTTAGAGGGAATAAATAAACAAAGACATCCTTTCCTTTCTTTTAAAATATTTCTGTTAAAAACAGTTTTAATTTTATGAATGTGCTAAGATATTATTTATACAAACAAAGTAGAAATGCTTATAAGGAAATTAAGGCAAAGCCAAGTGACGTGCGAATAAATTTTATTGATTGGACCTGATTCAGTGGCGAATCCGGGAAGGGGCCTATGGCGCTTCAGTCCCCACCCCCTCCAGAGATAAACCAGAATTCGTGATTTTATTTTAAATAGTTACAAATGTTTGTTCTTAATTCCCTTTAAAAAAATAATAAAAACATGTCAACATTGCTTTCTGGCTTGACAGGCTCGAAAGTTTTCCTACTTTTCTAGTCATTCCATTTGTACTAGTAGCGTTAATACGGTCGAAGACATTTTTTTGACTAGTTTTTTTCAATATAATTTTTATTAAATTATCGAAAGTATTGTATTGCTCTTTATGATTCTTTTTGTCAGGTGAGTAAAGTCTATAAAGTTAAAGTGTTTTGGTTTACATGAGCCATGAGGTTGGACATTCGTTACGACGATACAAAATTTTTAGGACCTCAGCCACCCTCAGACCCAAATCCTGGATTCGCCACTGACCTCATTTTATCAAACTTATACTTTTACAATGATAATTGAAAGTGGCATATACAAATTTTATTGTAAAATCCTCATCAATTACAGGGCTGCAGTGAAGCTGGACCGCTGTTTCGGCACGCATTTTTTTTCTACCTCTGAAAAATAATTAACAAAAAATTTTAAAAACGATCGCGATCTGTGTCACCCTATCGCGAGCGTTCCGTCACTGCTTTGTGTGCGACTACCACAGTGATAAATTAATTTATGTTAACAGTAACTATGTTATATTCATTGGTTGTTGTGTTGGAAAATATGCAGTTTTAAACTAATTGATGGTAAAACAAAAGCTGACGCACTTTTTAAAGAAAAAAAAATCTCTAAGTGAAAATTTAAAAGGGATCGTCTTACTTGAATTAATCCAGAAAAGCAATTTAAGTCTGAAATATGTATATTACATATCAAAACTAGGAAAATTAAAGAGAATACAAAGCAGGATTGAGAAGAAACTGTTAAAAACAGAGAAGAAAAAAATACGGAACTTTTGTTTTTAAAATTTCTAATAAGTCAAATAACTTAGAGTTATAGAAGACAGTGTGAATGTCCCTCAATTCCGCAATGTACGAATAGAAAACAATACGAATAAAAATTTATTTAGCACTACTTGATTTCTAAGGCAACACAGTCACTCATCTAATAACAAATATCTGTTTAGTTAATAAGTCTTATGCAACAGTTATTTATTGCTATTCAGAACCTTTTAATTGTAACAGATAATAAGAAATAAAGTACTTTGATTTAAATATTTTTAAGATGAGGAATTCATTTGACAAACGAATCCAACTTCGTTTTGATAATGAAATTAGATGCATATTTCCTTTAACTGGAAATTGAATCGTGTCTTTTTATTTATCTAGTACAGTGGTGCGCAAACCGTGGGTCGCGAAAAATTTTTGTGGGTCACTAAATTCAAAGAATTCATTTGACAATAAGAAATAGAAGGCAAAAAAAAAAAAATGTGGTCTGGGGGGTCGCGACAAAATTTTACACTAAGTGAGGGGGTCGGAAGTGAATATAGTTTTCACACCACTGATCTAGTAAGATAACGTTCTACTATAAGCATCAATAATATAGGAGAATCTTTTCCCCATGTATTTATTATCTTGCAAGTGTGGAAAAATTCCTACGGTGAAGTGTAAATTCTTTCATCTGCCAGGAGAAAGTAAAGTTTCTCGTTTCACATTCTTTCTTTGGGTTTTATGACTTCTTGGAACCTCCCCAAAAGGAAAACGAGTTTCCTCCCACAATGCTACTTCCCAGAAAATTCCTTTTATTTCTGTTTCTATTCTTCAAGGACAAATACTTACCAGAAGACAGTTTTAATATTAAATATAATTCAATAAAAAGCACTAACTAATTGGTAAATTCTATAGTGTAAAAATAGTATATATCATAAACCTATGCTCCCCCCTTCTACTGCTGTCATTTCTAATACATGTTTCAAAAAATGAAAGGGTAAGGGTGTGGCTAGAATGTAAAACATTTCTCTGTAGTATGAATTGCTAAAGATTAATAAGCAGGACATTTTTTTGTTTATAATTTCACATCTTTATTAAACTTTCATCAACTAACTGAATACAAAGTCTTTTAAATTTTTTCTGATTCCATTCAGACTATTGCAAAATGAGTTAAAATTTATACTGTTAGGCTTCAAATAGGGCTTTTTTTTCTTTCTCAAGGCATTCTCTCTTATTAATATTGTTTGCAATAAAATAATTAGAGTTTCAACTAAAATTGAAATGAAAAATGAATTAAAAAAGGCTATCTTTATTTAAAATCTAGAATTATGTTTAAATTAAAAAGTAAGTATTACCATCAGTAGTACCATTGGGAATGTGTCCACTTTTAGAAATGATCAAAGCAGCAGTGGATCTGCAATTTCTGTAAAAAGATATAAAAATTCCTCCACAAACAAAGATTACGTCTCCCAGAGGTGTGTCAACAATTAAATTCAAAAGTATCATTTGAAACTTTTAATGTTTTTAAACTCATTTCTTTCAAAAAAAATTTCACTCACTGGCTGAAGATATATGGGCTTTATCCTTATTAAAGTTTTATTGAAATGTCAATTTTGTTTGTAAACTAATATTGTAAGTAATCAAAAATAATATTTGAAATTATTTAAATTACCTGTAAGTGAGAAATGTATGTATATGAAAAGAATATCAGGAATTGAACATAATTTTCTCTGAATTATTTATCATCGATTTCTTTCATGTACAAACAAAAAAGTTGTTTTATATGTTTTATGGAAGTTCTTTGTGTGAATTTGTTAAAATAATAATTAAACAATATTTATGGGCTGATACAAATGTATTTCCTTTTATTAATGTATCAATTAACTGACACAAATGAATATATGCACGGGACTTTGATATTTGAATGAGTAATTGATTTTTTTAAAATATTTACTTCTGAAAGTAAAAGAAAAGTCAGTCTGCTATTTATTTCTGACAATAAAAGAAAAGAGCTAACTTATAATTAGAAGCCTGAAAGCTCATGATAATTATTAAAATGCAGACAGGAAAGTCTTAAAGAGGAAAAAACCCTTTAAAAAAATCTCTCTCCTTTAAGCAATAATCAGAATATCTACAGCTAATTCTATTTATTTATTGTAATCAAGGTCTAATTCATACTTCAAGAAAAATTTTAAAAGCATTTATATTTGAGCAATTATGGAAGTGTAAAATTTTCTACTGTTGGACATCGATAGTAAATTTTCGAAAGAAACTTTTCTATCAAGAGTTATCTAAACTTTGAGGATGCAAATAAAAGTTTAGGTTTTTTAGAGATCAAACTAAACATTGAGTTAGTTATTTGGTTAATTTTCTCATAAAATCCTCTTTCTCATAAATCCAATTTTTATAAATATGTTATACAGGATATTATTACAGTTCTTAGAACAGAAATTCATTAGCTATTGCAAGACAAAAATATGTAGCTTTGAATTAATTGTTGGTAAAATAAAAGTTGAAGGTGTTTTTAAAGAAAGTCTTTATGCCAAAAATTTAAATGGATCACCTCACTTGAATAGACCCTAAAAAGCAATTCAAGTACTGAAATGTGGATATCACATTTATAAGCTGGCAAGTTAACCTTTATTGTTAGAGAAAAAAAGCAACATTGATTGAGAAGAAGACATTGTTAAAAATGCTGAGGAACAAAAGAAGAAACTCTTGTCTTTACACAATCACTCATTTAATAACAAACATTTGCTTTGTTTCATTTTAATATGCAAGTCATTTATTGCTTATCAAAAAGTTTTAATTATGACAGCTTATAACAAGTAAAAGGAATGACAGTATATTATAACATAATTCTAATATTACTTTGGTTGAAAAATTAAATATGATTAATCAACCAATTAAATATGATTAAATCCAACTTCATTCTGATAGAGAGATTAGATTAATTAAAATTTAACTGGAAATTGAACATCTTAAACGTAGTATGTTTTTTAATTCATCTAATTAGCTTATCGTAGAAAAACTGTAAGATTTTCCATGTCTGAACAACTATTAACATCAATATTATACAAGAGCCTTTTTCCAATGTATCATCTTGTGTCAGGAGAAAAATCTCTGCAGTGTAAATCTTTTTGTCTGCAATGAAAGGGTAATGGGAATCAGGTAAAAGTAAAGGTTTTTCATTTCTCATTCCTGCTTTGGGTTTTACTATGACTAAATTCTTTTTAGGAATCGCTTTGGCTGGAATATCCCCGAAAGGACACAAATCAGTATACCTCACAAAGTTACTTCCACTTCTGCTGATGACGAATAAAAGCTATCAACTCCATTTCGTATAGATTTTGAAATGTACTTGACAGAAAATAGTTGCTATTAATATAATATTTTCCTAAATAGAATTAACCTATGGGTGCATTCGATAGTGTAATAACATAGCTCATAAACCTTTGTTTTTTACGAGGAATGGAGCTAGAGTTTGCCCGACGGGGGGGCACGATCTCCCCGACAGGGGGGACAAATGTAATGAAATTGGTCTCAAATTTTCACCAGATTATTATTTATCAACTACAGTTCAATACCCCGTACAAAAATTTTCCCCGACGGGATACAAAATTTTTCCCCGACAGGCGGGCCCTGGCCCCCCCTCTGGCGCCACCCCTGTTTTTTAACCCTTTTAGAATGCTGTAATTGAATGCGTTTGAAAAAAAGGAGAGGGTAGGCAAAATTTTTTAAGGTCGCATTAAGAATATTATAAAATGAGTTAGAATTTATATTATTATGCTTCAAATAGAAAATTACTAAAGCTATTCTCTTTCATAAATGCAGTTAAAAATAAAATATTTAAGAGTTTCAACTAAAATTGAAATAAAAAAATACCTTCGACAATCCCTCAATTAAAAAAAAAAGTAAAACTTTTTAAATAATTTGTTCGTGAGAGAAAAATGAAGAAAAGAAATCGAATATTTTGTACAAATTTGTAAATATGTGGAAGTGCAGTTAAAATCCCTGAAAAATTTAATGTATTTCCAGTAACAGTACTCAGTTACAAACATCTTTCTTGTTTGACAAGAGAGTATTTTTTTAAAAAAAGAATGATGAAATTAAGTTGTAATTGACATAATTAAATCCCATACTGCATTTATTAAAGAAAAGTTAAGAATTGTTCGCATCAGTCAAGTTCTTTTATTAACAAAAGTTTTACTTACGTTTGGAAGTCATTATTTTCCTTTCAAACTGAATATTAACAGCTAGTTTGAATATCCTTTTGTGTAAAATTAAGCAACCACTTATTTTACACAAAAAGATATTTTTAATCTCGTTACTAACCAAACTAAATTATTTAAGGAAGTTGACTACTAAATTAAATAGCTTAATCAGATAATAAAAAATATAATATATTGAACATATTTTTAATCCCATTTACAGTTTTATTGTATTCAATGAAAAGGTATATATATATCTATATTTCGAAAATGTTTCGAACAGTTCACGTGCGCACCAATTGTCACACGCAATTTCATTAGAATCTAATGAATTCGTATAACTGACATTTTAAATAGCTTAATCAGATAATAAATAATATAATTTATTGAACATATTTTTAATCCCACTTACAGTTTTATTGTATTAAATAAGTACGCTTTTTTTCGAAAATGTTTCGAACATCCAATGTGCGTACCAATTGTCACACGCAACATCGGAATCTAATGAATTCGTATAACTGACAATTTTAATCTCTATGTGAACATTTATATTATTAAAGGTTCTAAAAATCGTTTCACAGAATTCAAATCTACATTACAAAACCGAATAATATTTTTTAAAAACGTGATCGCGGGTGCCTTAATTCATCATCCTTAATTCAACTCATCCGCCACATACGACCGCGCATTCAAACGTCCGAAGAAGAAATAACTTAACTTGGCGATATATAAAAATGCTCCGCTTGTTGGCGAAAACGTAATCCAAGTATGCAACCATACAGCAGGAGAAACCTCTCAACTGCTTTTCCCCCTTTCCTCCCCCATTTTATTCTGCGGACTATTAGAATAGTGCCTATCGATAAGGGGTCTGCCATTGGTAGGTCCACTGAGACCACGCGCCTCGTCTAAACTCCCATCGCTGTGTGAAATAGCGGAGAGATATAGAATAGAGTTCAGTAGTCCTGTCTTTTGAAGCTTAATAAGGTAGGAGGGGTAAGGCTTTTAGCTTAATAAGGTAGGAGGGGATCTTGTAGTGTATAAGTTTATGGATTAGTTCATCTTGCCAGACCCTGTCAAACGCTTTCTGGATATCGAGGAACACAGCCCCTGTTTTCTGTTTATTGGCAAACCCCACTGTGACATATTCAACGGCTCTAATAAGTTGTTGCGAGGTAGATAGTTTTTCACGAATACCAAATCGTTCGGGACAAAGTACGTTATTTTCCTTAAGATAATTATTCAGTCGTTTTAGGATCAAGTGCTCAGAAATCTTGCTTAAACTTGGTAATATGGAGATAGGTCGATAGCTGGTTGTATCAGTGGGGTCTTCCCCTGGTTTTAAAATTGGAACTACAGAGGCTGTTTTCCACCTAGTGGGAAAATGACCAAGGGTCATAATCTTATGGATAATTGTGGTTATTGTTAAAATAGTATGTAAGGCAAGTTTTGAATCATTTTATTGCTTATTCCATCGATGCCTGAGGCTTTATTAGTTTTTAGACTTTTAATGTAGTCTAGGACTTCAGATGGGAGTGGGGGATCAAAGTCTTTGCAGACTGAATTCGCTTCGGTGCGAAAGCGCATGACAGAGTCAGCGACTAATTCCTCAGTGTCAGAATTGGTAATATTGTTTAGAGTAAACTGTATCTCAAGGCTTTCTGCCAAGAAGTTTGCTTTTTCTAAGTCAGTGTTAACAATACCTCCCGGTCCATTAAGAGATGGAATGTTTTTTTTTTAGTTTTCTTTTTAAAGGGGGTCACAAATTTCCAAACCGTGCCATCAGTGGCGTTGACATTCCAAATCTCATTTGTGAAGGCATCGGTTTCAATTTTCCGATCAAGTTTGTTAATTTGTTTGTTTAATGTGTTAAATTTTCTCTTGAGGACTGCGTCACGGTAGGTTTGAAGCATCTTCCTGGAAAGATTTCTCACGGAATTCAATACCCTAAGTTTACTATCATGATAGATGTAATTTTCTTCAACTGGATTAGAAGTGGAGATCTTGGCATTAATTATTTCATCTTCAAGTCTACATACTATATTATCAAGATTCTCCGCTGTGTTTACAAAATGTTGGTTAATGAATTCAGAGTTTTTAAGAGTATTTTTAAATTTTTTCCAATTAGTTTTTAGTTTTCCAGGATATTTAGGGATGGAGTATTGCAGAAAAAAATTAAGCGTAATTGGATTACGGTCAGAGCTGAGTTCGGAAGTAGAATGAGTTTCATATGGATAGAGAAAATTTTTAACTATAGCGAAATTAATGGTATTTGCAGAGTTTGTGCCGAATCTAGTTGGGGTGCTTGGTGCAAGGATTTCAAGTCCCGCTTATAGAGCAAATGCTTTAATGGAGTTTCCTCTTGGACAATTATAGTTACAACCCCAGGAGGTATGATGAGCATTGTAATCTCCGCAGAGTATTTGATTGGGACTGATTTGCAATAAAACTTCAATATCAAAGGTGAAGATAGAAGTATCAGAAGTGGGGAGAACGTAAATCGAGGTTACTGTGATTGGATCCTGATTTTTAAAATTAATTGCAACAAGGCATGCCTCCACGTAACGTAGATTGGGAGGGATAATTTAATTATGTGGAATATTATTTCTGATTAAAATTGCTGTTCCACCACTGGGGTGTTGCGGATGTTGATTAGCTTTGTATGAGTAGTAGGAATTATAATTTGCCAGAAGATTTTTCGATCTGGTCTCAGGTTTCTTGAAGGAGTATAGCATCGGGGCTGTACTTGTTTACAAATAATCTAAACTCATTGATTTTAGTTTTTATCCCATTTTCGTTCCAGAAAACAATTTTGAGCATCTTTGAGTTGAACATTACGGATCGTCAGAACTGGCACAAGCATTCATTAGAAGTTGTAATTTATCTGCAGTATTGTTAGCATATTTCATTGCTTGCAAAGCTGCAATTAATTGTGGGACTTCCCTCATAAGTTTTCTTAATTCTTTTAATGCAGTCATAAGGACTGAAAGGTCATTGTTACCCGAAATTGCGGATGTTGGGGGATTATTTACATTACTCTCAATGCACGTATTTGCAGACGTTGCTGATTGATTGTTTACATTATTTGCCATCTGTTGCTCCGAATTCAGGGTATTAGCTCTAGTTCCGTTTGCTTTCTGTGCATATGAGATATTACTATTAATTAGGTAGTCAGTAACGGTTATATGGTCAGCTCAGCGGTCCAAAAAAATCAGACCATATAAGCGGGGTGACCATATATGCGGAACAATACTACACTATGTAATTGTGGCAGGGTTATATTCACCTATCAGAATATAGTGCTCATAAACAAATAATTAAGCTTTTAAGAACATTTTAAAAATTAATTCGCGAAATAAAAACTACAGTAAGAAATATGCAATATTTTTTAGTGAAATTTATTAGCTTACCTTACCAATCTAAGTACAGTACGCTTACGTACGTGCTTCCATATTCATTGCACTTATTTAAAATATTCAGATATACAAGATTGCCTACTTTTTTTGGTTGTTAACACAACTTTTTCTAAGTCCCTAATAGCTTTTAAATGTTCATCTGCTGCTTCGGAATTAGTAAAAAAACACCTGAGGCCATCTATGGCTTTAAGCGCATCTGATGTTGATACTGATTTCTTTTCACATTCACTGTCATCCTGATCATCGCTTCCTTCGGCATTCGAATTTAACACATTAGAAACAATATCTTGTATTGAAGCTTCACTGTTAGTAGCGAGATCTTCATCAATCTTTGTATACAAATTTTCGTCTGGAATTGCATAACCGCGATTTCGAAGTTTTTCTGCTAATTCAGTTAAGGGGAGATCTTCATCGTCGTCTTCCAATAATTCTTCAGACTCTGGAGAACTGTGAAATCCAGCATGTCGGAAGCAATTTGCAATAGTTTTCTGTGACACCATATTCCAACTTTGGTCGATATAGAAGATTGCATTTAACACAGACACTTGCAATTGTTCTTTTCGGTCAATAGCAGAGATCATGTCTTGCAGAAGAAGCTTTCTATAGGTAGCCTTGAAGTTTTGGATTATGCCTTGATCTAAAGGCTGCAATACACACGTGTTGTTTGGAGGCAAGAAAACGAGTTCAATTGATTTCAAGCCATCAACAGTGCAGTGAGCAGTACAGTTGTCTGCAATTGATGCAACTTTCCTTTTCTGTTTTGAAAAATTTAGATCCCATCTCCTAAGCGTTTTCTCCCAGATGTCCGCCGTCATCCATGCTTTTGAATTAGCATCGTAGAAGAGAGGCAAAGATTTGCAATTTTTCATACACCGAGGCTTAAGAAATTTTCCAATCACCAAAGGAATTATTTTCTCCGATCCATCCATATTTGCAGCTAACAACACAGTTAAGCGTTCCTTACTTTTCTTTACCCCTACACATTTTTCACCTTTGAAACAAAGAGTTCTGTCTGGCAAGATCCGATAAAAAAGTCCGCATTCATCAACGTTGAAGACGTTGGTAGATTCATATCTTTCGAGAATATCCCGCAACACTACATCTTTCCATTCTTTTAAGGAACTACTGTCAAAATCAGCAGCTTCTCCGCACAATTTTTTAAAGGATAGGTTATGCCTTGAATTAAATCGCTGTAGCCAGCTATTGCTAGCAACGACACTTGACTCGCCAAGTTCATTAGCAAATTCCAAGGACTTTTCTTTCAAAACATTCCAGGATATAGGAGCATTTTGCGATCGTGCATATTTAATCC